>PVIH01016533.1:0-45244 GCA_004025045.1 Sigmodon hispidus
CCTCCCTCCCTCCCTCCCTCCGTCCCAGGGACTCTTACTCAAACCTGGCTGTCTTCCAGAATATCATCCACAGTGCAGCACCCATGGGCGATGAGATGGCCCACCACTTGTATGTGCTGCAGGCTCTAACCCTGGGGTTGCTGGAACCACGGATGCGGACACCCCTTGACCCCTACAGCCAGGTACACAGAGGTAAAAGGCTGAAGGGTTACCTAGAATTTTGTTTTCAAGCTATGATCCTAACATGCTCCTCCTCACTGACGTCAGGAACAGCGGGAGCAACTGCAGGCCCTGCGCCAGGCAGCCTTTGAGCCGGAGGGGGAGTCCCTGGGCACAGGACTGAGTGCTGACCGCCGGCGGTCTCTGTGTGTGCGAGAGTTCCGAAAGCTAGGCTTCTCTGTGAGTGACCCGTACCTTAGCTCCTGCCCAAACCTCCAACCAGGCTACAGTTACTCCACGACTGGGGCCCTTCCTGAGCTGCCTGCACCCCCATTTCTAGAACAGCAACCCAGCCCAGGACCTGGAGCGTGTGCCCCCTGGCCTGTTGGCCCTGGACAACATGCTCTACTTCTCCAGACATGCACCGAGTGCATACAGTCGGGTTAGTGGGAGACCGGGACAAGGGGGTGGCAGCAGCTCAGCTCCGCTGTAGAGATGCCATTGCCCCTCTGTCCCCCTGCCTGCCTTAGTTTGTTCTGGAGAACAGTAGCCGTGAGGACAAGCACGAGTGCCCCTTTGCCCAGAGCAGCATCCAGCTGACAGTGTTGCTGTGCGAGCTGCTCCATGTTGGGGAACCCTGTAAGTTAAGCTAGATCCAGTGTACTTGGGGTCAGGGGACGGAAGGGCAGAGAGGGCCAGGGGCTGTAGACACTTTCTCCCTGAGCCCCTCCTGCCCCCCCGCTCCAGGCTCCGAGACAGCCCAGGACTTCTCACCCATGTTCTTCAGCCAAGACCATAGTTTCCATGAGCTCTTCTGTGTGGCTATCCAGCTGCTGAATAAGACCTGGAAGGAAATGCGGGCAACACAGGAGGATTTTGACAAGGTGGGTGGGGTGGGAACAGCAAGGCCAGGCAGCGCTTCTGGAAACGGGGTCCTGAACACAGGTCCTACTGAGCTCTGTGGCCCTAGGTAATGCAGGTGGTTCGGGAGCAGCTAGCCCGGACCCTGGCTCTGAAGCCCACCTCTCTGGAGCTCTTCCGAACCAAAGTGAATGCTCTCACCTATGGGGAAATACTGAGGCTGCGACAGACAGAACGGCTGCACCAGGAGGGCACTTTGGCCCCTCCTATACTGTGAGTTGGTAGGGTTCTGCAGTCTCAGTCCCCACCTTCCCAGTGCCCACCCCGTGGACCATGCTCCAGGTCAGCCCTGGCTAATGACACCCACTCTCCATCCAGTGAGTTGCGGGAGAAGCTAAAGCCAGAGCTCATGAGTCTGATCCGCCAGCAGCGATTGCTCCGACTCTGTGAGGGAATGCTCTTCCGCAAGATCAGCAGCCGGAGACGCCAGGGTCTCTGACCGGGCTAAGGTGGTGTGTGGGGTGTCTGGATCGAGGACCCCACTCATCACTCCTCTCCTCCCTTTTTGGCAGACAAGCTGTGGTTCTGCTGTTTATCCCCCAACCACAAAGTCCTGCAGTATGGGGATGTGGAGGAGGGTGCCAACCCACCCACCCCAGACAATCTACCCGAGCAGCGTAAGGAGGGCAGGGTTTGACTCCTACACCTCTTCTCCCTCTCCCTAGATGCCCCATATCGTGGGGCAGCCTTGGGCCACAGTGGTCAGCCAAATCTTCTTTCTGCAGTCCCGGTGGCAGACATCAGGGCACTCCTAATGGGCAAGGACTGCCCCCATGTCCGAGAGAAGGGCTCTGGGAAACAGAACAAGGTGACTGTGGTATGGTCAGAGGCTCCGCCCTCCTATACCTCTCTGCCTATTCCCTACTCAATGTTCTTGCTCCCACTTTGCCAGGACCTCTATGAGTTGGCTTTCTCCATCAGCTATGACCATGGGGAGGAAGAAGCATACCTCAACTTCATTGCCCCTTCCAAACGGGATGTAAGTTTCTGGACTGGGCTGTTGGGCAGATGGGCAGGGGCAGCAGATAAGTAGGCACTCAGAGTTGGCCCTGTCCATCCATCCCTAGTTCTACCTGTGGACAGATGGGCTGAGCGCCTTGCTAGGCAGCACCATGGGCAGTGAGCAGACTCGGCTAGACCTGGAACAGCTGCTTACTATGGAGACCAAGCTACGCTTGTTGGAACTGGAAAATGTGCCCATTCCTGAGCAGCCTCCCCCAGTACCTCCACTGCCTACCAACTTTAACTTTTGCTATGACTTCAGCATCATTGAGCCGTGATTGAAGCTGGCCATGGGCTACAGCTGGTTCAGCTGTAGCAGCCACAAAGAGCAGTGAGAAGCACAGACAACCTGACCAGCAGAGCCTATAGCAGAAATAAAGTTTAGCTTGGCTTGTAGGTATGTGTCAAATCAGCTCTGAACCTGTAGGTTAAACCTATTGATAAACACGGACATGTTTTCAAACACAATAAATGTTTGCCACAGAAAGGGTACCAAGTGACACCACACACTTGGACAGCTAGCTGCTTTGGAAGGCTGGTGTTGTGTGGAGACAGGTAAGGACTATTCCCGTCTTAAGACAAGTCCTTCCAGTCCTCAGTTCTGAACACGAAGAGAGGACCTGGCATCTGAGGTAGCAACCACAGAAGATATGGAAGTGTTGGCCAACTAATGAGAAGTAACAGGCTGGACACATTGCCCCACATGGATACTCTCCTGGGCACCACCAACAGGGTCTGTCTGAAAGCCAGGCTTTCAGAAGGCACCTGATAGTCTGCCCTCATTTCCCAACCTTCTTGGCCCGGCCTTTGTCTTTCGTGGGATGCAGAAACCTCTGATGAGAGGCATGAGGGAGAGATGCAAAGCTGAAGAGAAGGCTGTGAACTCCAAAGGGGTAGATCTGCACAAGAGAATTACGATCTAACTCATGATTGTATGTGAGGTGGTGATCACAGACTAGCCAGAGTCTGTGGGGGCAGAAGTGCTGAGACAGGGCTGGTCCAGTTGGAGGTAATAGTCACAAACTCCAAACCCTACCTAAGACAAATGATTCAGCAATCCAGGGGCCCCACAGGGCACGCTGAAGACTACCACTATCCTGAGTAACTTCTATATGGTATTTATTACTCCTCATTACTGTGTTTAACATGCTATTCATCAATACTGTGCCTTAAAATTGATTAAATGGCATGTTTTGGGGAGGAAATGCTAGCAAAATACTTGGCCCCACAAAACAAACAAACAAAAAACAGAACAACAACAAAACCTGACTACATTTCCAAGACACAGTGCCTTGCTAGTACATTTAGAACAGACTTGAGTTTAAGGTGGAAACAGAGGGTAGGGGTCCCAGTTGCAGTCAGTATTCCAATATAGTCAGTTCAGTATCTTCAGTTACTTGTCCATGCCACCACCATCTTGGCAGTGAACCCCTGACTCCTAGCTTCTAGTCTTGCTGTCCTTGATCATTTCAATAGCTGCCACTCCACCATTGCAAATTTAATGTGGTTATACACTTATACATCACCCTGTGATGGTCTGAATGAGAATGGCCCCTGCAGGCTCCTATATTTGCATGCTTGCTTCCAGTTAGTGGAACCGATTGGGAAGGACTAAGAGGTGTACCCTTGCAGGAGGAGGGATATACTGGGAGTGGGCTTTGAGGTTTCAGAAGCCCCTACCAAGTGAAACCTAGCTCTGTCTGTTGCCTATGGATCAGGAAGTAAGGGTTCTGTTACTACTGTTCTAGTGCCATGTCTGTCTGTCACCATACTCCCCACTAAGATAGTCATGGACTATCTAACCCTTTGCCCCTGCTAACTGAGCCCCCAAGTAAATACCTTCCTTTATAAGAACCTTGGTAATAGCATTTCATCACAGCAATAGAACAGTACCTAAGACACATCCTATATCGCTCACTGACTACTGTTCTATTACCATGGTTACAATGACTGAGTACTAAACTGAGCTGGTAAGTTGCATAGACATGTTTTAGCCTTTCCATTTGATCTTAAGGGTTCCTGTTGCCAAGCTAGCATGCCCCTGTATCCTATCTGGACCTACACATACCCTCCTCTATCAGATCCAGCTCCAGTCTGTCCACCTGACTTCTATGCCCCCTTCTGCCATTTTCACTGCCTTGATGCCTTCCTTGAACCTCTATATTCATTGCTGCCCTAGGGTCCTTGTCCCAGGTGCTAATTCTATGTTCATACATCTGCAAACCAGACTGCCCCTGTCTACTGGCTTATTTGGTGACTAGAAGAACAACGGGCCTTCTGAATTCTGGCATGAGTACAGTGGCTGCAGGTAGTCAGCACAGGCTAGCTGCTTCTAGAATTAATAAACAGACAAAGTATGGGACAGAAGAGCTTGGAGCTGCTCTTCAGAAGTCATTGGCATTGTTCAGAGGGTTTGGATTATATGACCACTTATGACCCACCTACTCAGAGATGCTGTCTTATTTCTTATCCTACCCCAAGACATGAATCTGGCAAATAGTTGCTCCCAGGTCTAGTTAGGACCAATGCCTTTGCAGCAGGACATGTCCAGAAGGGCTGTGCTAGAAAGGTCTCTAAAATCTTCATGTGGAGGAAGCCAGGACTGAGTCAGTATGGGGCATCCTCGGTTGCCCCTGTAGTCTGAGAACATCAAAGGAAGACATAAAATCTGGACTTTTTAATCTTGTTTGGGTTACAATGAAGTTGGTGGATTGACTGCTAAAGGCCAGGAGGGCCGGGAGAGACCCCCCGGGGACCAGGCAGAAGAAAGGTTTTAGGTGGGAGTGGTAGGCTGGCAGGAGACACAGGCCCAGCTCCCCTGTGGCCTGACCTTTAGAAAGGGCCATCTGTGGACTATACTGGGGCTGCAAATCTCCTGGATGGGGCCTACCCTGAGCCTTAGAAAAGGTTCTAGGGCAGGTGAAGGCAGGAGGCACTGGGGCAAACTCAGGTCCAGAGGCCTGGACTAGGGCTGCACTGGTGGAAGATGATAGTTACTGACTTGGCCTCAAAGTGTCAGGGTCAGGTCAGCCCCTCCCACGAAGCGAGACTGGATGCAGGTCACCTGAGGTAGCTGTGCTTGAAAGTGCCTGACAGCTGCCATGTTGATGCCAGGACACATGGCCACATCTAATACTCGAAGCTGCTTGCATGCCTGCCCAATAGTATCCAGGGTTCTGCAAGGAGGTCATGGGATGAGTGCCTGAACCAGCATAAGACCCAAGCCCAACCCATGCCTTGTGGCTCGATGTAATACCACCAACCACTCACTGCTCTGTGAGTTGACTGCAGCTGGACAGGTTGAGATGTTGCAGCCTTGGCCAGAACCTGGCTGCCTGGGCCCATCCCTCATCACTGAGGTGGCTGCAGTGACTCAATGCCAAGCGCTCCAGGCTGGGACAGCCCCTAGCCACAGCTACCAAGCCCATGTCTGTGAGTGCTGGCAATAGACTTAATGATAACTGTCTCAGCTGAGGGAACTGGAGCACCTACAAGAATTGGGATATAGAACAGCATTGGGAATCGGAGCTTGGGCCACTCCCAGATTCCTGCTTCTACCAAAAACCAAAGAGAAAGGGACTCCAAGAACAAAGTGGGTTGACCCAATCCCCTAGTACCGACCCCAATGCTCTCGGCTTATTCACACCTTGGCCAAACTGGCATCAGTCAGCTTACTGCAGGCTGTGAGGTCCAGCTCCTGCAAGGCCTGAAGCCTGAGCAGAGAGGGGCCCTGTGGCTCAGAATTATGCTCCTCTTGATGTAGCTGTGGGAAGAAACCCCTGCTTCTCAGATTCTTCATGAGTTCTGCTAGATTCAGAAAGTGCAGAAGGCTGCCGAGACCAAGGTCACCTCACCCTCCCTAATCTCAAGGATCTCATACCTGGGGACTTAACACAGGCTCCTCACTTGGTTCCTTCATCCCCAAAAGCCCCCAGTCCTGGAGCTCCTTGCACCAAGCCAAGCGCAGGACTGACAGGTGAGTAAGGTAGGCACAGATGGCCTGCATGGTCTGGTTAGTGAGGGCCACACAAGAGGACAAGTCTAGCACTTTGAGGCTGGGGCCCAATGCTGGGATCATAGAGAGCACTGCGGCATCCTAGGAGGGCAAAAGAAAAGGAGTAGCAGCCTGTGCCTCCAGGTTTGGCAGGGGGCTTCATGAGAACAATATGGCCCCTGTGCTATTAAAGTTTACAGTGAACGGGGTGGGAGACCTTGAGGAGGCTGCTGAAAGACAAAAGGGCCAATACTATGTGTGGCACAAGGAATGATGGAGCTATTTCTAAGGCAGCTGCTCTGACTGTTCTCAGCCCTGTTGAAAAGATGGACTGAAGCCCCACTGAGCACAGGACCAGGAGCAGAAGGACAAGTGAACAATCAGATGTGCTTCCTCTAGACTTTGAACCTGGTCTGCAATGCGGAGCAGACAATCTGGGTGTAGATTCAGAGGGAGCTGTGGAGGCATGAGAAATGGTAGAGCAGCTAAGAGCATTGGTGGCCAAGTTGTTAGGGGAGAATGCTTCCCGGGAAATAAAGTTGATATAGATTTTAGGTCTGGAATGCTCTTGTCATAATAATAGGTGAAAGGGATAATCCTCCAAAGAGGGACCAACTGACATTTTCAGGCAGGAATACCACCCATATGGGCAATGCTGGGCCCTATGACGGACTTGACATCAGCTGAAAGGTCACCCTGCAGCTCCCAAGTGACCCACTCTAAGGCCCTGTCTGCCCACTGAACATCATCTTCAGAGCAATACAACAAAAAACCTACTCAGTTTTTTGTTTTTTTCCAGACAGGGTTTTTCTGAGTAGCCCTGGCTGTCCCAGAACTCAGTTTATTTATAGACTAGACTGGCCTTGAACTCAGATCTGCCTGCCTCAGAGATAAAAGGTGTAGGTTACCATACCTGCCAAGTCTGTCTGTCTGTCTGTCTGTCTGTCTGTCTGTCTGTCTGTCTGTCTCTCTTCTCTCTTTGGTTTTGGTTATTCAAGACAGTATAGCCCTAGCTGTTCCCAAACTCACTTTTATAGCCCAGGCTGGCCTCTACCTCACAGAGATCCACCTGCCTCTGGCTGGAGTGCTGAGATTAAAGGTGTGCTCCACTTCTGTCACATTTTACCACTCCTTTTCTCTAGGCCTCCTCCCTCTCTACTCCCTCTCTACAGGCCTGTGGTGACAGTAGAGGCACGTGCCACTGTATTATCTGTCTAAGCTGGTGTTATCTTTCAGACCATATCCCAAATTCTAACTACTACTCCTTGAACACTGGCTAGCCCCTCCTCAAGGCCACAGGCCCAGCTTCTCCAGGTACCCCGACTGACAGGAAGGAAGAGAAAATAACTCACCTTCAGTGAAGAGCAGTAAGCCAGCCTGAGGGAAGTCAGTGCTGGTGGAGCTCTGTGAACTGAGCCTAGACCCTGGGCCAGTTCCCGACCACTCACCAGACAGCACTCAGCCATGTCCAGGCTCTGCAATTCATGTAGGGCCCCCAGGGCTGTACAACCTGCATCAGTCAGGCGCTGCAGTTTCCTCAGACTCAAGTGCCGCAGGTGGTGTAGGCCTCGGCTCACAGCCAAGAGTGCCCTGTCAGTCAGTTCTGAGCAGCCACTAAGGTCCAGGGAAGTAAGGCCAGGCTGCTGCCGACACAGGGTGGCCACAGCCTCTGAGGAGAGGTCTCTACAGCTGTGCAGGCTCAGCTCCTCCAGCTGCAGTCCAGTCACTTGGCCCAGGGCACGTAAGGCCTCAGGTGGCAAGCCAGTACCACTGAGGTCTAGGGCACGCAGCCTACCAGCTCGCTCTTTGATGAACTGTAGCAGGTTGTGGAAGGAAAGCTGGGAGGGAGAGGAAACCTGGGGGCGAATGGAGCCCCAGGTTGGGCCTAACTCAAAGGTAAGACGACAGTAGGCCAAGGAGAGGCGCTCCAGGCTGGGGAAACAACCACTGAGGTGGTTGAAGCTGAGGTCAGTCAGGTCACGCAGGCCAGCCAGCTTAAGATCACGAAGGCCACTCAATGCCTTTCGGACACACTGCGCTGTCTCAGGCTGAGCCAGCAGAGTGCCTGATGTGAAGAGACTGTTGCAGCCACTGAGATCAAGGGTGCGCAGAACTGGGCATCCCAGGATCAGGGTCAGGAAGGATGCCTCTGTGGGGCTGCCCCCACCCAGGCATAAGCTCTCCAGGTGTGGGCCTAAGTGGTAAGCAACAGACTGCAGTACCTGGTGTGAAGCTGGTGAGCCATCCAGATTGGTCAAGCTGATGCATGAAATGCCCCTGAGACCCAAGCTCTTGATGGCCGAGAGTGAGGCAGAGGACACAGGAATGTTGTACCGCACATTTGTCTACAGGGTAGCAGCAGGCCTGAGGTTAGATTTCTCAGAGGTTGAAGACAGTCAAGAAAAGCCCTTCTACAATGAGCACCCATCCCTGATGTGTGTGTTGTGTGTAGCTGAGGAGGGTGTAGGCAGGAAGTGGGAGATGGGAAGAGAAACAAAGTGGGAAGCAGGAAGACAAACTGAGCTGGAATTTGGAAGGAAATGACTCTTGGGCCAGCAGGAAGGTGAGTAAAAGGCAACACTAGTCACCCCCAGAGGGGCAAGGATAGAGTGAGAGTTAGCCACTGAGCACAGCAGGGCTGTGACCCCTATCACACCACACCCACTGATGCCGAAAGAATGCCAGATCAAGATCACAATCTTTCGTCTTCTCAGATCTTGAGATTGGCAAACCCTGCCAGGATCTCAAGCAGCAGGCTGTCCCAACTTCCTAGAGAGGATATAAACAGCACTCCAAGGACTGGTAGGGAGAAGTGAAGCCGGTGTCACCAGCTTCTTGTGATCTAGGTATCAGAGGTCTGGAACAAACACCAAGGGCTAGTCCCCTGGTGGCCGGAGTGCCTTAAGCACGTGAATATTTGCAAAAATGGTTGTGTGAACAGAGGTGTGCCTATACATGTACATGTGTGTATTCTAACACGTCTATAACACCTGTATCACATCCCAGAGAAGGCAAGGAAGCTAAGTTGGATTTGATTGGGAGAGAATGAGCAGTACATACTGGTTGGAGTAGGGATGCAACCCAGAAGTTAAGTTCAGGTTTAAGATGTGGCAATACAATGGCTTAGGCAGCAGTTTGGGAGAATCCAACTAAGGGAAATATTTTCATAGAACCTTCTCTGATCTCATGCCAAAAGGAATTAAGGGGAAGTCAGTACAATCTGTGCAGAGTCGATCTGTATCGGGAAAGGGGACAGCCGGATCACCTATGCAGCTCAGTGGGAGAGTGCTTATCTAGCATGTGTGAAGCCCAGTTAGAGCTTCAGAAAAAAAAAAAAAAAATCACTTAGGCCAATTTCCCTCCCTGTTGCCTAGGTAGCAAGAAAGTGGTTCTTTAAGAAGGCTTTAGTTTTATCATCAACATGGTTCTGATGCAGGAAAGCTGAATTCTGGAAAAACTTACCTTTGTCAGCAACAACAAAACACCAGTGCTCTGTTTCCCTCAGAATAGCACCAACAGGACATGAAAAGGGGGGCAGCGCTGACATGCAGTAGGCAATCCTGCAACATCTCAGCAGTGCTGTTCTTCCTCCCAGCCAACGTGTAACCCACCCCTGTGTGTGGGGAAAGGCCTGGCCTCCCCCTCAGCAGAAGCAGCCACCATGACTGTCATGGTGGGAAGGAGGAGACAGGCAAGGCCTGGAGAGCTGAGGATGTTGTTCTGTTGTTAGAGTGGCTGGGTGTCTGACACAAGGCCCTGAATATTACAAAACCAGCATCTGAGAGGTAAAAGGAGGAACAGCAGAAGCTCTACGGCATTTTTGGCTACATAGCAAGTTTGAGACCAGGCTGGGCTACATGGAGCCCTGTCTCAGACAAAGAAAAAAATAGGGGCCATCTCATGGTCTCCCACACAGAAATCCCTGTGATCCCCTTTCTGATCCCACTTCTAGACTGTGGTTCTTCCCTGGTCCCTGCAAGAGGAACTACCACAGGGCCTTTGCTATAGGATATTGAAGACTCCCAAGGGCCTGGGTTCCATTCCTCTCTCAGATTTAAGGAGAGCTGAGGGAGGCCCCCAGTATGAAGGGCTAAAGAGATCAGAAGATCTGAGAGGGAAGGCTGTAGAAGGAAGTGTGAAAGCAGCCTCCAACCCCTGAGAAGCCCTGCACCATGTGGATCCACCTGATGCTGAACAGGAGGGAGCTGGAGGGGCTCTGAAAACATCAGCTGCCCAGGCAGTACCCGCCCCCACCACTCACGTAGCTTAGGAGCCTAAGAAGCACAGGGCCTCTGTGCTAACAGCTACAGCACAAAGAAGCTTAGCCTGCTTCTGTTCCTGGGACCTTGAGCAGCCAGGAATGTTCTCCCATTTCCCACACCTCTCTGCGAACAAGTCAGACAGTCAAGAGGCTGACTCCAGCAATTACCCTAGGGTGCAATTCACAGTTGGCAGCCATAAGACAAGTAGGTGGGGTCTGGCCCAGATGATTTTAAGCTACTGGGGCAAAGAGACTTGAGACCATACCTGGCTCCTGATGTTTGCTTGTTTGAGACAAGGTCTCACATACCTCAGGCTGTCCCTGAAGTTGCTATGTAGCAGGAGATGACCTTGAACTTCTGATTCCACCTCCCAAGTGCTGGGATCACAGGTGTGCATCACTACTATTAGTTTTATGTAATACTGGGAATCAAACCCAGGGCTGAGTACAAGCTAGGCAAGTACCCAACCAACTCACATCCCCAGTGACCCCAGACCATTGTCACTGCTAGTCATACCAGCCAGCCTGGAGTCCCTTACACAGTGGTCAACCTGCTCCTGTGCTCAGCTGGATGGAACTGGAGGGGCCAAAGGGCAGTCTTACTCATTTTTTATGTAAAAAACAAATATTTACTTCTTTGAGAGGCAGATACAAGTAGTGCTCTTGGGTTCTGGATGTTGGCCTTTTCCAGGCCCTAAGAAACAGCTTAGGAGGCTTGAGGCAGGACTGCAGGGTCCTGCTCTAGCTTCAGCCGCTCCACCCACCGATGACTAAGTAAGCCCTTGGTCTCCTGGCCCCAAGCTGGCATCTTTAAGTACCCACTTCTAAAAGTGACAACTGCCCCTTGATTGTGGGAGGTCAGGACTTTTTAGTACCTAGTGAGGACTCGCAGTGAGGCTCCAGGCTTGTGCACAGGCGTGGAGCGCATCTAAGAGAGAAATACTTCCACCTGCTTGGTACAGGGATCCAAAAGCTAATGCACTTGTTTTCTTTTCAGAAAACTGCAGTGAAATACAACTCTGGCTCAGAGGTACTGATCTCTGGAGAACTCCAAATACTTTGGACAGCCATGGAAAGCATTTGAGCTGCTCCACAGTGACCAATACAATGGTGGCCACCCAGGACTTCCAGGGCGTTAGGCAGGATGTGGGAGCATGTAGGGGCACTGCCTTTCCTTGCTTAACTATTTGGGCTACACTAGGGTTACGTGAACAAAAGGAGGAGGACGGGGGAATCAGGAGTCACATGGTCCAGGCATCTAGCCTGCCTTGGGAACACTTAGTTCTCTCTGTGCCTTAGTTACTACTGTCTTCCATAGGAGGGATGGTGACACTGCCTCCTGCTCCATGTGCCTACACCTGAGTTTAGAGGACAGGCTCTGTAGACTGCCCTCTGGGGTATGATAATGGTGAAGGAAGGCAGGGCCCTAGATGCCTGTGTACCTACAGCTTCCCTTCCACTGTTCTCAGCCTAGTGGGGTCTTTGCCCAGTTAGCAGCAGTGCCAGCTCTGCAGCATCTAAGAGCCCAGCCACAGAGCCTAGCCTTCTCTTCCTTCCTCCTGGCTCTTCCTCCCCCCATCTCATCTACACCCAGGAGCCTCCACACCCCCTCCTCTTCTTCCTTGATGATCTCTGAGCTGTATCTCTCCTGAGGACTTCTGAGCCCACTCTTCTTGCCTGGTCATAGATAACAAAACCAGCTGCCTACTTCCAGTTTGTGCTGGAGATAACAGAGCAGGGCGGAAGCAGCCATGGCCGCCTTCCCCATCCCTGTCTCCCTTCTCATCTAGCCCACCATTTTCTCCTGCTCTGAGCCTGCTGCAAAACCTTCTGTGCACCTAACCTTCTTAGTAATGGCCTGTACTTTGGGGTGGGTGTATACCTTTAATCTCAACATCTGAGAGGCAGGCGGATCTCTGTGAGTTCAAGGCCAATCTAGTCTATGGGGGTGGGGGAGGGAAAGAAGTGGGCCTGGAAAGATGGCTCAATGGTTAAGAGCACAGACTGGTCTTCCAGAGGACGTTGGTTCAATTCCCAGCACCCACATGGCAGCTCACAACTGCCTGTAACTCCAGGATCTGACGGTCTCACACAGGCATGCATGCAGGTAAAACACCAATGCACACGAAAATAAATATTAAAAAAAAAAAGAAAAGGAAAAAAAGAAATGGCTTGTCCTGCTTCAAAAAACAACCAAAGCCATCAAAAGTGAGAAGTCCCTTCCTATTTGCTAGCTGGCTCCTGGTAGGATGCTACCTCTGACTCTGAGTCTTCAGGTTAGAATAATCCTTTCTTCTGGTTTGCTAAACTATCCCCACCTCATCTTGTGGGAATTTCGCTGGTTTTGGTCCTTCCTCAGAGGCCATAAAACAATGGTTTTTGTTCTGGGGGGAAGGGGTCTGGCTATGCAGTTCAAGTCAGCCTTGAATTCACTATGTAGCCCAAGACGGCCTTATGATCACAGCAATCCTCCTGCCTCAGTCTCCTGAGTGCTATAGCACCTTTTCTCATCTCTCCAAATTTTCTCTTTCCAGTTTTTCTCTAGGAAGTATGAGGAGACACTCACTGCCAGGGCATTTAGTTCCCCTTTTACCTCGTCTGCTTACTTCTCTCTGTGAGAATCCCCCATTTCTGGTCCCAGCTCCCCTCCTGGAAGTCACTACAATGTAGGAGTTTCTCTTTAGCCTGTCACAGTGTCCTCTTTACCATGACACCTGCTAGGGAAGGGCTGCAGCCATTAACCTTGTGTTACTTCCACTGTGCCCCGGGATCTCCTCTTGTCTTTTAGCCTGTTTTTCACTGGTCTCTCTGGGTCTATCAAAAGATAGACCTAGAAAATAAGAGTAGGTTTTCTTTGCCTTGTTCTACCTAACAACACATATACAATCTTTGTCCTCTTCCACGCGCTCTTTGTCACACTACCTCATCCTATGGGGCAACCTAGCTCCCTTTCTCTGTCTTTGGTATATGAACATGTGGTGTATGAGTGTGGAGAAAGGGTGCATGTGGAAGCCAGAGCAGGACTCTTTGCTTACTCCCCTGAGACTGGCTCTCTCACTGAACCTGGAGACAGGCCAGCAGCCAGCAAACCCCATGATTCTTTTGTCTCAGCCTGCACAGCTAGCTGCAGCATTGGGGTCACAGGAGGGTCATGTAGGTGACAGGGAATTTTTCACAGCAAGCACTCTCACCCACTCTATTGACTCATCTCTCTACACTATCTTCTTCTCCTTCTCCTTCTTCTTCTTCTTGTTTTATGAAGCAGAATCTCTTGCCCAGATTGAACTCTAACTTCCAATTTTTCTGCTTGAGTCTACTAAGGGCTGAGATTACAGACATGTGCCACCTTGCCTGGCTCCAGCTACTTTCTGATCCATATTGTTTTCTTCAACCAAGCATTAGAGATCAACTGCTTCATGAAACTCTGTATCTAAAAAACCTGATACAAATTGTTCAATTTGATAGATACCATCTACCCCAGAAACTGCTTAGCCTCCTAAACTCCTACCACCCTTTTTCCTTTGTCTTTTTTCTTTTCTTTTCTTTTCCTTTCCTTTCTTTTTGAGACAATGTTTCTCTGTGTAGCTTTTGGAGGCTGGAACTCACTCTGTAGACCAGGCTGGCCTCAAACTCACAGATCCGCCTGCCTCTGCCTCCCCAGTGCTGATATTAAAGGCCTGTGCCACCAGCACTGGTCTTGTTACCGTCACTCTTAATACCCACAATGTCCCTTCCACTCCATTTCCTTGATACACTGAGATGTCTCCTAGCCAGGCATTGTACTGCATCTTGAGCTCCAGATCTTTATGTTTCTCCTTCCAAGTGCTGGGTTACAGGCATGTGCCCCCACATTCAACAGGATAGCATGTATTCTGGGCACCATTCCTTCTTTATTTTGCCAGTCCCTATGCGATTTTCATCATTAATCATGCACTTGGTGCTTTAAATGCTCTCCAGTCTTGGTTTGCTGCGCCTCTGCTCATTACACTTTTCCCTGGGGAGGAGTGATTCAGATTTGGGGCTTTTTACTTCCATCCACTTTTTCAAACCTAGGGCATTATATATTCTAGTGAAGTTCTTTACCACTGAGCTACACTCCCTGCCCTACTCCATCCTTAATTACACCTAAGTCTATAATTATTACCCATATCTTTCTCTTGAATTTCTCATATAGCTAGTCAATTATCAACTGATATCTCATACTCAAAAATTTTCAACAAGTCCAAAATAAAATTCCTTTAGACTTTAAGATTCATGACACCAGATAAATAACCCAACAATGGGCTCAACTTCACATATACATTTGATATGTAACAGAAGAGGTTTCCAACCTAACAGAGAACATTAGATAGAAATGATGTAAGAGCTATCTGAAAACCAAACAGATCAGCTTCATAGTTTATAAATTAAGTTTCATGAATAAAACACAATTCTCATCATTAAAAGTTAAAGCCAATCTGGGTGTGGTAGCTCATGATTGTAATCTAAGCACTTAGAAGGCTAAGGATGGTGGTTCATGGCTATCCTGTGCTATATTGTAAGACTCTGTCCAAAAAAAATATTTAAACTCAAAAAAAGAAAGCATTAAAACCATAAAACAGAAACAATTTATTTTTGCTCAGCCAATCACTACTCTAGAAAGCAGTTGTATTTTTTAAAAGTACAAAAGTATAAGTATGCAGTGATGAATCTGTAGTGGGCAAGGGATGTTTAAATACCATGGAAGGAAGAAAAAAATAATCAACAACATAAAAGTTTAATTTTTATACCTCATAAGTAAAACAGCTATGTACAAATAAAATGAAAGAACAAGCATATTAGAGATGTTTTAACAAATACATAAAGAGTTCATCTTTAATATATAAAAAGTTCATAAAAATGGGCAAGTAAATTACTAAGACCCTACCAGTTAAGTGGATAAAGAACAAAACTGCTGATGAGGAAACATTTCCCTCACTGATAATTAGGTGTCTGCATGACCCTCCTGGCTGCCTCCCTCCTCATACTCAGTCTCACCCTTCTAGTCCACTATGTAGTTCTTTCCTTTTTTTAAATGTTGTTCCACAGTCACCTTTTTAAAAAAGATTTATTTATTATGCATACAGTTTTACAGAAGAGGGCACCAGACCTCATTGTAGATGGTTGTGAGCCACCATGTGGGTGCTGGGAACTGAACTCAGGTCCTCTGGAAGAACAGCCAGTGCTCTTAACCTCTGAGCCATCTCTCCAGCCCCACTATGCAGTTCTAAGACACATATCACACTGTCCCTTGCCTGCCTTTACTTTTCTTTTCTTTTTATTATATATACAGTGTTCTGCCTGCATATACGCCTGCATACCAGAAGAGGATGGCAGATCTCACAGATGGTTGTGAGCCACCATGTGGGTGCTGGGAACTGAACTCAGGACCTCTTGAAGAACAGCCAGTGCTCTTAATCACTGAACCATTTCTCTAGCCCACGTTCACATTTCTTAAAAGTCCCACAATAGTAACTGGAAGAAAGCCCACTCTCTGCTTCTTGGCACATTTACCACCTTGCAATCTTAACCACATTCTAATCTCCTCTCTTACCATCTCCCCCATATAAAAAACTCAAGCCAGTTATCTGAATGTGTGTGACTGTTTCAGAACTTCCATACCTGGATGCCAGTTCTAGAAGACCAACATGTAGTCTCCTCTTATTCTCTCAGGCCTTCCCTGAGCAAGGGATGATCTTGCTTAGGTGCCCTGATCTTTGTTTCATCTTTTCATTGAGTGCTATGGGACTGAACACACAGTATCACAATCATTCATGACAACTGTCTTTTTCCTTCATTAGACAATGTGCTCCTTAGGGGACTAGGTTTTAATCACCTATATACACCCCAAGCTCTGTACCTTAAGACGAGTAAGTATTCATGTATGAGTATACATGCATGGATGGATGGATGGATGGATGGATGGATGATGCATAAGCAGGGCCACAAGCAAGTTGAAGTGAGGAACAACTCAGAATGAACCAAGTGCGGTGGGTACCTTACCTCCCGAAGGGCATTCTGGGCTGCACAGTGCCAAGCCCGATTCACAAGGGAGGCCTCTTTCTGATCTGAGAGAGGTAGGAAGCTCAGGATATACGTGAGCATCTGAGGGAAAAGACAAGGTGTTTGAGGTCTGTTAGAACTGGAAGGCCTTTAGAAGCCCACCACCCCTGTCCTGCCCCAGTAGTCTGAGGGGATAGAGGACTGGCTTTTAGTCCATCTTGGATCTGAAGCTTCAGGAAATAGTTACTTCCCTTCTCCAGCCTCCAGGCGTTATCTCCTAAGAATGACCCTAACATGAACCACTTCTGAGTTCAGGCTTGTACCAAGTAAGAAGACTCAAAGTTCATGCCCTGTTTAGTAGAAACAGCCTGGGCACTGGGGCCAGACAAACCTAATCCAAGTTTCCACTTGGTTAGCTGACTCCCTTGAGCCTCGTTTTTGTCTGTGAAATGGCAACTGCAGTGAAATGTAAATAGGTTCTTGTGAGAAGTTACAAATCATAGCATTTTTCATAGATCTAGAACGTAAGTCAAATGCTACTCTTTTTTTTTTTTTTTTTCATTTAGACAGGGTTTCACTGTGTATCCTAGGCTGTCCTGGAACTCACTCTGTACCCAGACTGAACTGCACCTGGCACAGCCGTTCTCGTGCCTTAGGAGAATTTATGCCATGTGATGGACCTGTGAGTGTGAGCCAGGATGCCTGGCTCTGGAACCCTGTTCTTCCCCATCTTCTCTGTGACAACACAGCACATCTGCCTCTGGTCTTCCCTTTGGCTATGCTCTGCAAATCTGTAGGTGGTGGGGCTGGTGACTCTATCTGGGACTGAGAAAGGGTCACAGCCCAGGAACAATTTCCTGTTAACTGTCCTTTTCTTTTTTTTTTTTTTTAACTTTATTTATTTGCCTTGGTGTTTTGCCTGGAACTGGAACTACAGACAGTTGTTAGCTGCCATGTGGGTGCTGGGAATCGAACCCAGGTCCTCTGGAAGAGCAGACGGTGCTCTTACCCGCTGAGCCATCTCTCCAGCCCCACTGTCCTTTTCTTTTATAATCTTCCTCCTCAAGCCCCAGGACAATGTTTTCTAGGCCTTTACTATGCTAATTGTCCTATTTCTGGATTCTCCATGACTCCCATGGTTCAGTCTTTTGATTTTCTATTTACTTGTACAAGAACAGTCAACAATTTAACCATTTATGTTGTCGCCTTAGCCAAGCATTAGTCTCATACCACCAGTTGTCTACAGGGTCCTACATGCATATAGTTCTCAGCCTTAATCTCAACACAAAAATGCCCTCAGTTCAACTTTACCCTTTATTGCCAACTGTACTCTCAGTCTGAGGCTCCTAGTAATCCTTGGACTCATGGTCTTCCATTCTTTACTTACAAAACTGAAGGCTCAGGCAAGGCTAACAGAGACTCATCGAATCCTAGCTCTACTACTTTCCAGCAGAATAAATCCAAAGTACATGACTTCTGTGTGGTGATATTTTGTTTGTGCTCCAACAAATAAAGCTTGCATAAAGATCAGAAGGCAGAGGTAGCAGCAACTAGTTAACCATAGAGGCCAGGCAGTGGTGGCACACGCCTTTAATCCCAGCATTTGGGAAGAGAAAGCAGGAGTATCAGGAGTTCAAGTCTACCCTGGGAGATTGATCCAGTCTAAAAGAGAAACAGCCAGGAGGCTCACACCTTTGATCCCAGCACTAGGGAAGAGGAGACAAGTAATACAGCTGAGAAGAGAGAGGAAATAAGGCAGGAGCAGACAGGAGCTGGCCCGCTCTGGGCTGAGGATTCGGTAGAGGCCAATTAGTATTCGAGCTACATCTCTGGGCTTCATTCAGTTTCTCTATGTATGAAATGAAGATATTTAAAGTCTAGATCAGTCTTATAGGGACCTAGATGGCCCATAGGTAGTTGCCAGATGGCTGTTACTAACATTTCTACTTCTGCAATGTCACCATCTTAACAGCTCCAAAATTTATCCCCCAGGCCTAGATTCCTTTTACAGACTCCTTGTTTCTACATTCACCCCAGTTAACACATTCTATGCAGCCAGGGTTCATTTTCCAGAAAGTAGTTTTCAGTTTCACTACCCCAATAATCTCAGAACAAAATCCGCACTCCTGGATCAACATTACCAGGTCTGCATGCCTGATTGGGCCTGCTGCTCCCTGAACATCCCCAGTCTATCCTCCCTACCAATACAACAAGTCTATTTTCTTTGCCTCATGTAGAGCTCTTTCTGGGAAGTCCTTCTGTAGTGACTTCACTAGCCCATTATGTTCTCTCCTTCTCTTCTCAGATTCTAAGTACACGGGCAGTTCTCAGCCAATATTTCCTGAATTAAAGATGGAGAGTCCTGGGGCTGGAAAGATGGCTCAGAGGTTAAGAGCACTGACTGTTCTTCCAGAGGTCCTGAGTTCAATTCCCAGCAACCACATGGTGGCTCACAACCATCTATGATAACATCTGGTACCCTCTTCTGTATACTGTATACATAATAAATAAATATTAAAAAAATATGGCGAGTCCTTTAGCTCTACTTTCACCAAAGGTTTGCTCAGGGATGGGGTGGGAGATGAAGCACATTATTGTTGAGAGGAGAATGACAAGGACCAGAGAGGAGAGGCATGAAGAAGAGTGTTGATGGGACTGAAGTGGCAAAGCCTGCATCCCTAGGGGCTAAGAAAGTGGCTGACCCATCTTCTCGGAGTAAAGAGAAAGAGAAACTTGTCTTCATGGGGAGGGCCATAATTCATTAAGCTGAGAAAGGAGTAGCCTCCCCAGTATTAAAGGAGGTAGAGATAAGGATGGAGTGGCGATCTCTTAAACCCACTCCAAGGGACTGGTCACCATTGGGACTTCCGAGGATGAATGGATAACCTCTGGGCCAAAAGGGAATACGATGTCACTGCAGGCTCTGTTTGTGCTAAGGAGAGGATGCATTCTAGGATTCATGGGAAAGTGGCCTGACTTTCTTGGGCTCTCAACCCCCAGGGCAAAACGGATAGTGAGGCCATTTCAAAAAAGGGAGAAGACACAAAGCCTGTATCTGTATCTCCTTGCCCATGAGAGAATAGTCTTGGCCCGACTAAAGGAACAAACATCCCATACGGCGAAAAATAGAGGGACAGCCATCACTAAGGATTTAGCAGGCATGTCTTAGATTAAGGCCCTCGACTACTGTTCCCAGAATTGATGGGGGAGAGCAGTCTATTTCCAACTGCGAGGGCGGTGGGGGAGGGGCAGAGAAAATGGAACGACCATTCCAAGGGGCCAACCGGGATAAAATTGATTACCCTTCAGGGATGCTGGGGCGGACATCTTCTAGAACTGAGGGGGAGGGTACGGCCATCTCAAGGAAAGGAGATGGTTAGAGAGTCTGTCTGTCGTCCTGAGGTGACAGAGCAGTCATCTTCTGGGGCCAATGGGGAAGGAGAGGATGGTATCCCAACCAAAGGGGTCGGAGTGGCCCCAAAGCGGGCTGTTACCCAGAGTTTGCAGGTCCTGGGATCCGCCGGGCGGCTCGTTTCCGCCAGGCGGGAGGTGCCGGGAGAGCTGTCAGACAGCCCTTCCCTAAAGCGCCGGACCCCGAAGGCGGGGCCTGTCCCCGACCAAGGCCTGAGGACCGCTTCCTCTCACCTCCAGGGGCAGTGAGTCCGCCATCGCATCGCTGCCGTCTCCGCCCCCACGCAAGGCTTTCTGGGAAGTGTAGTCCCACCGCCTCTGAGGCGGGGCTAGGGAAGGAAATGGATTTCACTTCCGTCCAGAACCCTGACGCCTTCGTTCTGTACCGGAAGTGCATGGGCTGCCGATGTGGTGTCTACTGAGTATAGTTCCAGTTACTCGCCCTTGTTTCCGTGGCTGGGTATTTGCTTTGCACCATGGCGGTAAGGAGAGTGGGCAGGGCGAGGTCTGCACGGGCAAAGCTTTCCCGGTGTTAGTGTTGGGAAAGGCAAAACAGGAAGAATGTGAATACAGCGGGCCAGAGAGGGGCGCCATCTAACGGACTGTGCGAGAGCGAGTGGGCTGGGGGGAGAGTAACTAGTGTAGGGGCGCCGGGGGTGGGCAGCTGTCAGTTCCAGATCTAAACTTCTCCTCCAGAGTCTGGAGAGCGACGTCATTAAGTTCCACTGCAGTTCCCCTGGAGAGCTTCTCAGGCCCAAAGCTGGAGTAAGGTCCAAGATGTTAACGTAGTTTGGATTGTTTCAGGGAGAGCCTTAGGCAGTCATAGCTGGGCGTAATGTAAAGATGATGCCTTGACTATAGGAGGAGGATGGACTAGAGGAGTTGTAGGCATCTCCTAGTTTGACAAAGCACGGTAAGGTACAGGTAACTGGGATGGTACGAGGAATGAGGAGGATCGAGGCAAAAATGCTCTGACAGCAGCATCTCCTCATCCTTCTGCAGCCCAAAGGCAAAGTGGGTACAAAAGGGAAGAAGCAGATATTTGAAGAGAACAAAGAAACTCTGAAGTTTTACCTGAGGATCATACTGGGAGCCAATGTAAGTTGCCTGCCTCGTGTTTTCTATGCTCTTTAATAGATCCACTGTCCTCAGACCTATCTGATAAGGAATGCTGGCTAAGTGGCAGTCAAGACTCCAATAGAACGTTGTAAAGAAATGAGAAGGCAGGTATTGATTCACAAGTCTGTAATGCGTGCACTAGGGAGGCAGAGGCAGGAGGATGGGAAACTTGAAGTTTGCTTTGGTCTACATAGAAACCCCATCTCAAAAAGGGGAGGGGGTGTGTGGGAGAAGCAAGCCATAGTGGTACATAACTGTACTTCTAGTTACTTGGAAGACTGAGGCCGGGGTGTTCAAGGATAACCTGAGCAATAAAGCAAGACTCAAATCTCAAGGAAAGAGAAGTGAGAACAGAAAGTATAGTTCAGTGGTGGAACCTTTGCTTAGGTTAGATCACCATCACTGCCCGCCCCCCATACAGATTCGGGGCTCTTGCAGGAGACCTGGGTTCCGTTCCTAGCACCCACGTGGTAGTTCACGACCATCTGCTCTAGGGGTGCCCCCTTCTGGCCTCTGTGATACCAGACACACACATGGACATGTGATACACATATGGCAAAACACTCGTATGCATAAAAAGTAGGCAGGTGCCAGTCAGTGGTGGCATATCTTTAATCCCAGCACTCAGGAGGCAGAGGCAGGTGGATCTCTTGAGTTTGAGGGCAGCCTGGTCTACACAGAGCAACCCTGCCTTAAAAAAAAAAAAAAAAAAAAAAAAAAGTGCCCGGCACAGAAGAAGTAGGAACTAGAATTAGAAGCAAAGCGTAAAGTAGTAGAGGTGGGAAGCGAAATGAAGTGAAGCAAGGAGCCCAGCAGACTTTGTCTTTACACATGCTGAGGCTTCTCCTGGACTCACGTGGGTATAGAGTTGTAGGACTCAGCAAGCAGAGCCCTGCTACCGCTCGGTTTCTTCCTCTTAGTCTGGCCCAATTCTTGGTCAGAGTTAAGGGAAACCCATAATTTGGGGGTAGCTTTCAGCCCCAGCCTGACCCTGTGTTTGCTTACAGGCCATATACTGCCTTGTGACCTTGGTTTTCTTCTATTCCTCTGCCTCATTTTGGGCCTGGGTAAGTATCCCTATTGGGGGGGCTATTCATTTATACTGTGGATCCCAAATTTGCATTTGTGTTAATTGAATAAAATTAACCCTGGGTCAAGAGGCTGAGTTAGCAACTAGTTCACAGAAAGTAATCACAGAGCATCAGAAGGCATCTGGAAGAGATAGACACGTACCAGAAGGAATAGGGAGGAATTTGTAGTGGCACAGCTTTGTTTGACAGAGCTGAGGAGGCTCTCTCTGGCAAGGAGAGAAGGCTACCTAGCTGTTACTCAACCTCTCTGAGATAGCAGGTTCTCGCCCCAGCCTTTGATTTTCAAATCTGATTTATAAATAGAATGATAGAGGTTTAGTTAAAACTACCTTTAATGACAGTGGCAGAGATGGTGCCTGTGGGAACAGCCTAGCAGGAATTCTGTGTGCCAGAGAGAGAAGCAGGCTTGTAACTACAGAGTCGCAGTTGCTGGCTGAGCTAGCAGGAGGTTACGGTGCAGCCACATGTCCCCAGCCTGGAAAGTCAATGAGTACATAGCCAGGGCCCAGCCTTACACACTCCTATTCTTGTTTGCAGATGGCCCTGGGATTTAGTTTGGCAGTATATGGGGCCAGTTATCACTCTATGAGCTCGATGGCTCGGGCAGCCTTCTCTGAGGATGGGTCCTTGGTGGATGGTGGCATGGACCTCAACATGGAGCAGGGCATGGCAGAGTGAGTGTCCCCCATCGCCAGCCCAGGTGAGCGGCCCCAGGGCTGGGGCGCTGGGGCCCACACAGCCCAAGACTCACAACTACTTTCAACATGAACAGTATGGAAGGGGGCAGAACTAGGTCTATTATCTTTGGCAGCCTTCCTTCTGTCCACAGGCACCTTAAAGATGTGATCCTGCTGACAGCCATTGTCCAAGTGCTCAGCTGCTTCTCCCTCTACATCTGGTCCTTCTGGCTTCTGGTACGTGGGCTGGAGGGCTGGGCCTCTGAAGAAAGAGTACTAAAATGCGCCCTCCTCATTTTCTGCTAGTCTTTGCAACTGGCTTTAAGTTACTTTTTCTGTCCTAGGCTCCAGGCCGGGCCCTTTACCTCTTGTGGGTAAATGTGCTGGGCCCCTGGTTCACAGCAGACAGTGGAGCCCCAGCACCAGAGCACAATGAAAAACGACAACGCCGACAGGAGCGGCGGCAGATGAAGCGGTTATAGCCATCATTATTGTGGCCACAGACTTCTGGGCACTAGTTGGTTCTATTAGGCTGCACAGCCCCATGTCTGGAGCAGTGAGGGCCTAGTTTAAGGGCCAAAAGTAGCCTGAAATATAGGACAACTAAATAAATTGTTTAGAATGTGGCTAATGGCTGTGTGGATGATAATGTACAAAGGTAGGAAGAATTAGTCTTATGATACTTCTTTCTTGGCTCAGCTAGACAGAGATTTTGAAAGAGTTTTGAAAAAGGCTCTTGGAGGGGCTGGAGAGATGGCTCAGTGGTTAAGAGCACCGTCTGCTCTTCCAGAGGACCCAGGTTCAATTCCCAGCACCCACATGGCAGCTAACAACTGTCTGTAGTTCCAGTTCCAGGCAAACACCAAGACAAATAATTAAATAAATAAATAAATAAAAGTGTTTTTAAAAAAAAAAAAAAAAGAAAAAAAAAAGAAAAAGGCTCTTGGAGTAGCTAGGTAAACTTTATTTTGTTCCAAATAGAGAACTCACACATGCAAAATACATGTGGGTATACACACACACACACACACACACACACACACACACCCTAATACTGCTCACAATACTGGTTCCTGTGTGCAGGCTTCTTCACCAGATTTCTGCTCCCGGCCCTCTGTGTGCTCAGTCTTGTACTGTAGCTGTATCTGGATAGATTTCGAGGTGGGTAGCGCCCTCACACCTCCAGGCCGGGAGCTTTGCTTAGCCCTAGTACCTGCACCAGGTCATCTCCAAGGCCACTCTTCAAAGTCCGTCTCACTGCAGTGACAGAGCAGGGTTACAGGTTGGGGGTCAGGGGAATAAGGAGAAATCCGTGGGCTTGTAAGGGGATACTCACAGGACTTGCGGTTGCCACGAGAACGCTTCCTTTCCCTAGCAGCCAAGGCTCTAGGGTTGCTCTTGGTAACTGACTGCACCAGAAGATCCATTATCTCATCTGATGTATCACTGGGTAAACTGGAACCTGAATTCTCCTCAGGAGATGCAGTGGGGGACCCCCCTGGTGTGTGTGTAATAGGAGAGCTGTTCTGGACCATGCCTGAGGGAGACCAGAGAGGGAAATCAGGCTAAGGTAGATTAGAACACATCTCCCTAGTAGCAGCTACAAGGCCTACCTCTGCTCCGTCGGTTGTGTGTGGTGTCTTCTGGCCTGCTAGTGAGCAGGCTCTTCATACTGACATGGCTCTCAGCATCACCCCGGCCTGGCCCACTGCCTACAGCCACTGGGACAGACAGGTTACTGGGGGCCTCCCCAGCCACACCCGAGAACTTCTCTGTCTAAACAGGAAAGTAAGAGTGGTTAGGAGCAAGAAAATGGAACCACGGGGTGCTAAGTCCTGGAAGGGCATTTACCTCAGTGATCATGCGACCCCGTGTCTTGTTGCGCTCACGGTATGTAGCCCGCTTCTGTTGCTGCTGCAGTACCCGTTCCCGACAAGTCCGATACTCAAGCGCAAACTCTCTCAGCGTGTGACAGAATTGCATGATGCGAACCTCCCGGGCTGCCTGTGCAGTGTAGCCCAGGTAGAGCAGGAAGGCATGGAACCTAGGTAGGTTGTAGGGGGAGAATTGGATAGTGAGTCCTACGTGGTGTTTAAAAGGATGGTGTTGGCAATCCTATCTCTCTCTAGCTTGTGGCCCTACCTGTTGCAGACTCGGCGGTGCACTACCCTTAGCATGGCTACTCGGCGGGTGCACTGGGCCAAGAAGTGAGTGAGACGGGCACGCAGAGCTGGGGCTAGCTCATGCTTTGCTAAACTCCGAAGGCTGTCCTCGGCTGCATGACTGCGGCACTCCAGCTGCCCCAGGTTCTCAGTTAGCTGCTCAAAGTCCACCTAAATACCAAGAGAATGCACAGCTGTCCTACATACGTTACTGCCTGAGGCCTAAATGCTGCATTCAGGTTAGCACTGCATGCCTGCATGACTTCTGAAGAGTCCAGGTCTCAGCTGTGCCCGAGTCCAGGCTGGACAGTTTGGGCTACAGTTTGTTCAAGGTCCACCTGGGCAACTTAGATCCAGTCTCAGAAAGTATAAGTGGGCAGGGCATATAGCTCAGTGGTACAAAGTTTGCTTTCATTGCACAAGACCCTGGCCAGGCCCCTGTATCACCTCCCTTCCCCCCAAAAAAGTTCACAGTTTAATACAAGAGACAGACCAGTCCAATTGCTCCAAGCAAAAACAAAAGACTTCTTGGAGGAAGTAGCGTCTAAACACATCCAAAGAACTGAATGGTTGTGGTCAAGCCATTGAGTCCATTGGCAGAGGACATAGCTCACAGACCTGCAGCCTCAGCAAGGCCTGGCACAGCAGCCCAAATAGGATTCACCCCAAGAAGCAGTGGCATCTCTGCCTGGTACTGACCTTGGCACAGCGGGTGAGAGCAGGGATTTCTGAATAGAGGTCAGAGGAGTCAGGCCGGGTCTGGAGCACCAGGGAACAGAGATGATACAGCAGTGACTGCCGGCGCACCGTGTCCTTCACTTCGGACACCTTCTCCAGGTAGCTCAGCTCAAAGCCACTGCTCTGAAAGGACCCTGTCTCAGTCTGGTCCTCGCTGGTTCCAGAGAATGGACCTCCACCCCCCAAGTGCTTTCACTTACCTTGGAGCCATTGAGGAAGTTGCCAACAGCCAAAAGAGTAGCCAGAATGCAGCGGAAGGTGGCATTGTGAACCAGCTGTTCCATGCCCACTTTAAGGTCAAATAGTGGCTCTGCAATTTCCTGGTGTGAGGGGCAAGGCGCCTTCAGGCTCCATGGTCATCACTCACCTGTCCCTACCACCTGTCCCACTCCATGACCCACGTACCCGCTCCATGCCGTCATAGTCCAGCTTGAAAGCCCAGAGCTGTAGGCGTGCAGCCAGGCCACCAATAGAAGCAAGAGTCATCAGGAAATTCTCAGCGGGCCCCAGGGGTACATCAGGGTTGGCTAGCTGGGCTTCCTCAATCTTCTGCCGCTCTTCCTCAGTGGGCATCATAGTCAGCAGTTTCTGAAGAAGTAGCCATCACCCCATCAGTTCTGGTCTGAAGCCTAAGACACTGTCTCCTACCCCTCCATAGTCCTAGGGGAGCCCCAAGGGAATGCTCGCTCTACAGAAATGGCACGCCTATCCCCACCATCAGAATAGAAACTCATCAGAATAGTGCCCAAAGGAGCTATCTAGCACTTCTTCCCTCTTATCCTTAGGGTGGTCTCACCTCAATGCCATCTTTGCTGACAGCAAATTCATCAAAGTTGAGCAGGGCAGCCTTGATGACATGCACAGGTGGCAAAGTGGTTAGGCCAATGTTGATGGCATTGCTGCGCTTGGGGTCCAGCACTGTGGTCATTGTCCGGCGGCCCTCACCAGCTTTCTGCAAGGTTGGGAGAATGGCAGTTTTAAGAAGGGGAAGGAACTAACTGGGGCAGTTCCCTTCAGAGGACACGCTAAGCCTTTAATTGCAGTACTTGGGAAGCAGAGGCATGTAAGTTTGTGGGTTCAAGGCCAGCCTGGTCTACAAAGAAGCGACTTCCAGGATAGCCAGAGCTATTAGATAGAGAAACCGTGTGTGTGTGGGGGGGGGGGCGTCCTTACTGAATGGCCTAATGAGTCTAAACTGGAGATAAAAGAAAGATTTAAGGCGGGGGATAAACTGATACATCTAGTGAAGGCTCTATGGATTCCTAGAAAGCCTCAGACAAATCTCCTTTCTTCATATTTCCCCATGTGGGAAATGAGAAGGTAGCTCCAACAGCTCATGCCCCTGAACTCCAATGACCATCAAGCTCATTACCTTGGTGGGTAGTACATCCTTGGCCCGAGACTCAAATAGGTGTTCCAGCCGGGCTGTGTCTACTGAGACAGGTTCTAGAGAGGCCCACAGGGTAGGGCAAGGTCCAAAGCGGCTTCTAGAATACCCAGGTCCCCCAGCCAGCTTTAGTTCCCTCCAGAAAAGTTTGACTGTCTTCCTTTTGGTGGGGAAGCTTGGGCCGTCAAGTGTTGAGTGGGAAAAAGGGGCAGCCAGCGGTGGAGGTGGGGGGCAGGAGCCTATGATGGGTGGGGGAGGTGGTGGGGGAGGTGGAGGACAGGAGCCTAAGATGGGTGGGGGAGGTGGTGGGGGAGGTGGAGGACCCCCAGAGAGTGAGGATGGTGGATGTGGTGAGAATGTTTTCTCAGACTCCATAGATGCCACATTTAATGTGTCCTGGTCTTCATCCTCCCCCAGATCTGAGAAGTCCAAGTCCCCAATGCGGAGCTTGGGCACATGGGTAGGAAGTTCCTGGATAGGCTCGGCCTTGGGACTTAGTGGCGACACTGGCTCCTTGGGCTCTGGCTCAAGGCTTCGCTGGGTCCGGAGCAGCATTCGGGAAACAGGGCTCTGAGGTGTTCTCGGTGTAGAAGCCCGTTCTGGGGAGTCCCACATGTCCCTGGTGCCTGGCAAAAAGCAAGTAACTGTCATGTATGTGTCTCTATGGGGCAAGAAAGCAACATGGTGGTGAGGTGTGGGAGGGACGGATGACTCAGCCAATAAGACCTGAGTTCAGTTCCCAGCATGGAAGCTAGGTGGCTTACAACTGGGCCTCTTAACTCTAGCTTCAGGGCTCTGGTCTCCTCCTCTGACCCCCATGGATGCCACAAACATAGGGAACACACTTTCACTCAAACACGCACAAATAAAAGGGATTTTGGTGATATTTTTAAAAACAATTTTGCAGTGATGGCAGTGCAGCCTTTAATCCCAGCACTTGGAAGGCAGAGGCAGGAGGATCTCTGAGTTTGAGGCCAGTCTGGACAACAGAGCAAGTTCCAGAACAGCCAGGGCTACACAGAGAAACTGTCTTCAAAAACAAAAAAAGTTATAAGTGTTTTGCCTGTATATATATTATGTGCAACAAGTACGTGTCTAGTATCTATGGAGATAATAACAATTTAAAAAGAGAGGCTATGAATTTGAAAAAGCAAGGTGAGTGGTATGGGGGAGAGGCTGAAGGGAGGAAAGGCTGAAGTAAATTTATATAGTTTAATTAAAACAAGTTCTTAAGGGGCTGGAGAGATGGCTCAGCAGTTACAAGCACTGGCGGCTCTTCTAGAAGACCCAGGTTCAATTCCCAGCACTGACATGGTAGCTCACAACTGTCTGTAACTCCAATTTCAGAGGATAGGACACCTTCATATAGACATACAGGCAGGCAAAACATCAATGTCGATAAAATAAATAATTCTTTTAAAAATTATTAAGAAGACAGCATAAGATTCCCCCAAACTAAAGTTATATAAAAAGGTTGTGAACTGCCGTGTGAATCTAGAAGTCAGTGAAATGCGGGTCCTCGACAAGAGCAACAAGCTCTCTTAACTGCGGATCGAGCGGTCTTTCCAGCCCCGAGGGTTTGTTTATCTTAAAAAGAAAATAGTATAGTTGGATTCTTCTGCCTGAGCATCTGCCCACCTGATGATGACCCGTCATTCTCATCCACTGTGGCCCCAGCCAACGTCTCTGCCCTGCCCTGGGCCAGAGCGGCCTGCTTCTCTGTTTCTGCCGCTGCCACATTCTCCAGGAACCGGGCTCTGAGGAGAGGTGATGGTCAGTGATGGTGTCTGACGCAAGTCCAGCCCAGGGTGGTACACATGCCTTGCTGAGCTACTGGGCATTGCCTTCAGTTGCAAGCACACACAGGCACAGGGAACAACCCATGCACTAGGCATACCTCTGCCCACCCACCAAGGCCGGGCCCATTCAGCACTCCACATCTGGGCAGTTACAACCAATTTAGCACTCCTGGTCAAAGTGCAAAAGCTCTACTTGACGTCCAACTTGCGGCCTTGCTGACCCTAGATAAGACCCTTAGAGTAAGGGAAGGGGCACAACAGACTTTCTCTTGCATGTCTGTCTGCTTATGGCTGAGAAAGGGGCCTGTTAGACAGTGTGCACTCAGTTTGTGTTGGAACAATAAATACAATCTATGGCTGTCTTCTCTCTGTTTCTTCCATGTTCCTTTTCTTCTTCGCTCTCTTCTCACCCCCCCTTTTTTGAGACAAGAGTCTCATGTAAGCCAGGCTAGCCCAAAACTTACTGTGTAGCTAAAGACAACCTTGAAGTTCTGACCCTCCTTATCTCCACCACCTAGAGCTGGGATTACAAGGTGTGTGCCACCCAGCCTGTCTTCAGTGTCTCCTTTCTAGTGTCTCTGTTAACTGGTCCCCTCCCTTCCTTCAGCCTTAGGTTCCTGCAGTACCCACACCTCACTTTAAGTACCTCTCCAAAGTCATTCACATCCCTGGTCTAAGCTACTCGGGTGTCACTACTGAAGCATGGGGACCACTATGGTCCCAGTTAACTGCTCCCAGTGCTTAAGTCTTTGGGTTACTAAGGAGACAGGAGTCTAGGAGAAGAGGTTTCCGAGAGCCCTTCTAGTGGGGTTGTATGAACTCCTGCTGGGCAAGCAATGCTGAAGCCCTGAGCACATGGCAGGCCTGGCAGGCTGGCCTCTGTACTTACTCTAGCCTGGCCTGCCCAGTAAGGGGGGCAGGTGGGCTCTCAGGGGCGCTGGGCAGGAGGATGAGAGGAAGACATGGTAACTATGGCGCCAGCTCCATTCCAAGGCCCCCTTGGTGCCCCACACAGAGCTGGACAGTAGCTCAGTTCCTTCCCATCCACAGAGGTAGGAAGAGGGCTGGGGCGGCAGGGCAGGGGGGAAACTGGAAGTGGTGGAAACAGACAGGAAGCTGACGGTGCAGTAACAGCAAAGGAGTGGCAGAAATGGAAGGATGGAAAGGGGAGCCATGACAAGGCCAAGGTGAGGCGGAGCACAGGAAGTACATGAGGAGAAGCCACAGAGGAGGGCTGCAGCCAGAGCCACCCTCACTCTCCAGCAGTCACTTACCAAACGGGAGCAGTTTGGTGAAGTCTGAAAAGAGAGAGAAAGCACGCGTTTGGGCAGAGGAGGCTGAGAGCCCATGGAGGGGTAGAGAGTGAGGGACAGTTGGAGACAGGACTGGGGCGGGGTTCCATTTCCCTACTTACTTGTAGACGCTTCTCTCGCAGGAACTGTCCACTGAGGGTGCCGCAGAAATGGTAGGAAAGAGGTTCACTGAGGTGCGAAGGCCACAGGCTGGGCCAGTGGGGCTGTCAGCTGGACTTGTCAGCAAAGTGGGGCCGGTGAAGGAGGTGGAGCCCACTGGTGAAGCAGGGCCTGTAGAGCTAGAGTAGAGGCAGGGCCTGTTAGCAGACAGGGCATGCCTGGCAGACCCACCCCTTCACATATACCCAGGCATGTACTTACCCGGGTTCTGGGGCACGCACGGGACAGCCTCCACCCTCTAGTGATCTTCGGCTCCTTTTACCCTCCTCTGAGGATGGCTTCCGTCGCTCACGTCGGCCACCGGCAGCTGCAGCAGCTGCAGCCTCTTCCATATCTCCATCCTCTAACCGGAGAGCACTCTAATGGAGGTGGCCGAGATGTGAGCAAGCACCTGAGGCCGGAGGTGTGGCAGGCATTAGGGAACTGCACCTCTCCCTCCTGACCTACCTCATAGAGCATTAGCTGTGTTCTCAGGTCAACATCAGTGCCAGCAGTGCCCAGCAGGCGCTGGACCAGTGTTTCCATGCCCTGCTGCTCCAGAGCATCTGTTACATCATAGAAGGAGTCCTGGTCTGGGAGTGCTGCCAGGGTCTGGGAGGCAGGGATAGGAACCAAGGCTGAGGCTGATGTGTGGGGATTCTGGGCCAAGGGTCCACAATTGGCACCTGGCCCCGGTTTCATACCTTGTTAATGAGAGTGACAGTGTATACCAACAGCTCTGGATCAGCTCCGTTCTTCTCTTCGAGGATGGACACCAAGTTGGCCCAGGGAAGAGTTCCTGTCACATGGAGAGGGAAGTCATCATGGGTGGGAGCAGAAGGGAGCCGGCTAAGTGGTGGAGAAAGATAAAGACAGGCTCTGACCGGTGGTGCTGGCTACAGAGCTGACAGCCTGGATGAACAGCGGTGCATTGTTCTCAGAATACTCCACAAACACCAGCAGCAGCTTCAGGGCTGTCTTTACCACCAAGCGGGACTGGGGGAGAAGGCAATCCACATGAGTGGGGCATGGACCAGACCGTTGGTTCCTATTGGAGGCGGAAGGGCTCCCGGGCTCCACCCAAAGAGAGGGGTCTAGGTAGAAAGATCCTGGTTCTGGGCCTGGGCTTAGGAGTGCCATTTAGTTTTCAAGGGGCCTCAGGCTTACTCCAACCCTTCCACACTCTGTCGAGGAGAAAACTGAAGTCCAGAAGAAAACAATAGGGAAAGGGTACATGTATATATTTGTGTAGAGCCACTTACCAAGCTGGCACACAGTGTGTACAGCCACTGAACAGTCTCACTATGGGCCACTACTCCCAGCATCCCATCCACAAAAAGCATTAGCTGGCCCAGGGCTAGAGACAGAAATGGGAAGTGGTCAGTGGGATTGGGGGCATGAGAACAAAGGTCAAGGGGAAAGTGTGGAGCTGACCTCGAAGGATGTAGGTCTGGTAGTTGTGGTCAGCAGCTGCACCCACACGGATCAGGCAACTCAGCCCCTCTGAGTGTACAAATTCAGGCACCAGGTCCTTGTCTTCCTGGGGGTACCATGGGGAAGTTTAAGGGGGTGTGGGCTGGACACCAACCCTCAGCCTACCTCTGAATCTTACCTGGAATATTTGCTTTAATGAGAAGAGAGATCGGCGGAGCTCAGGGCCACTGGAGCCATACAGCTTTTCTGCAGGGGCGAGTAACCATCAACTCAGGGAACACAGACCGTGTTATCTTCCACTAACACAACTACAACCTCCTACCAAAGAATCTAGTGTTCTCAAGCCTCCCTTCTCCTTTCGGACTCTGGCTACCCTTCTCTATCACTGTTACTTCAGTCCAGCCTTGGCATACGTCTTGACCCCAGAAGGAAAGGTCAGAGAGAGGAGACGCCCAGGGAGAGGAGACACCAGACCTCCAATGCACTCAGTCCTTAGTCCAGCACAGGCCAACCAGGCTACATAGGAAAAGCAGGGAGTAAGACGGCAGATTGTGGGACATCAAAGACAACACACACTTACCCAAGATAGCATTGACTCTCACAGAGAGCTGGGTCCGCAGGATCAATGTGGGCTTCCGTCCTTTGCTAAAATCAAGCATCCATATTAGTGGTTCTCAGTTGATTCCTCAGGAACCCATCCTCAAAGCAAATACATCCACATCCACATGTGAACCCTGGCCTGCTCCTTCCAGGGCCCAAGTGTTAACCAAACAGGAGACCATGTAAACACAAGGAACAGTATGTGACAGTGTTCTGGTAATAGCATCGTTTCCTGCATTTACCTACAGCCCAGGCTATAGACTGAGTGTCTCAGCTGCTGATGCCTGAGCTGGACCCTGGTGGGGACAAGGATAGGGGCTTGGACCAGATCCACTGAAGCCCCTGGAAAAAAGTAGAAAGGGCTCCCTAACCTCCCTCACTCCCCCCCCAATATATATATAAACTTATTTATTCTATGTACATTGGTGTTTTGCCTGCATGTATGTCTGTGTGAGGGTGGATTCCCTGGATGCTGGGAATTGAACCAGGGTCCTCTAGAAGAGCAGCCAGTGCTCTTAACTGCTGAGCCATCTCCCCAGCCCCCTTCCCTTGCCCTTTTAGCTCTGACCTGATCTCTTCATAGAAGCCCTCCAGCATCTCCCGCTGTTCTTCGAGGGACAGTTCTGGGTCCAGGTAGTATCCAGACGGAGACACTTGTAAGGCACAGTCCTCCAGCTGGAGACAAGGAACACAGCCATTGGGACTAGTACTGCAGGCAGATTGTTGTTTTGTTTTTGTGCTACTAGGAATCAAGCCCAGGGCTTCCCACATGCTAAACCATTGAACCACAGCCCTAGATTTGAGGTTTTCTTTTTTGTTTGGTTTTTGCTTTTTATTTTACACTAACAGACACAAATGAGGAAGGGCATGAAGGAGGAGAGCAGGAAGTTGCTGCCTTCGAGGAAGTTCACAGCCTTGTGGGGTGATAAGCTTCAGCCACATAAGTATTCAAGCTCACAGAGAAAGTGTTAAGTGTTCAGAGAGGTGCAAACCCAGCTGGCAGTTAATGCCAGGAGGCTTTGCCAGGCCCCTGCATGCCCCCAGGTCCCAGAGGCTTTCTGCCCTTTCCTCAAGTGAGCTACAGTTACATCCATTCTAGGTAAACTTCCAATTTTTGAGTCTGATGCCATCAGAGCCCAGATGGGAAGGTACCAGCCCCACCAGTTCATTTCTCATGTTCCTTTGCTCCTGGCTCACCACTTGGTCCTTTAAAAAAATGATTGTAAGTGTAAAAGAGATGGTTCAGTAAGTAAGAGCACTTGCTGCTCCAGCAGAGGACCTGGATTCAGTTCCCACCACCTCCATGGCAGCTTACAACTGTAATTCCAGTTTCAGGGGATCTGGTACCTTCTTTTGGCTTCCACAGGCACTAGGCACACTAGTGAGTGGTACACAGACATAGGCAAAATACTCATATCCATTCAAAATAAGTGGCACTCTCACTGGGCAAGTCACCTCCAACATTTTTCCTGGGGTTTGGTCGGCTCTGCTCTGCTCTGAACCCCACCTAGGGCTTTCAGCTGTTCTTGGTCCATGAGGGGACAAGGGTCAAGCTCCCACCCCTGCCTCTGCTTAGCACCCCTTGCTCTCGCCTCAGAGCCTGACCTGGCTCCTTCCTGGCAGTTTGGACTGCAGGGCCCTTGGGTGATTTCCCACCCCCACCCTGCCCCTTGCCTGGGACATGGGACGAGGACAAACACTCCAGTCTGTTCTCTGTCCAACTTCCTCCCTGGCTGCCTGCCCTCCCTTGGGCGCCTTGGGCGGGCCTGGCCTCTCTCCTCCCAGGGAGCAGAGTCATCTCATGGGTCTACTGGGAACAGGTCTGAGAGATGAAGGTTCCCAGGGCTGGGGTATCCCATCAGAGCCAGGGCTCAGTTGAGGGCAGCCTTCCCCCAAATCACCCCATTCAAGCCCAGTTACATGGCCCCAGTATTGCTAGGACTGGAGGATCTGGGGACCTTAAACATACCTCCCCTAGGGATTGCCTGCAAATCACACATAGAACAGCTCATTCGTTGGAACATCCATGAACCAAAGAGGTTTTAGGTCTGCAGGAGACAGCAGGAAACACCAACAAGTCAGCCCTGACTTAGGGAAAAACTCACTAATAAATGTGGATTCACAACTTCTGCTGAGTTCTAAGAAAGGATGCATAAAACTGCTATAAATACTTGACAACCACTGCATACCCAGGTATGTGGCCAGGACTGGCTTAGCACAGGCCATAGCATATCCAGAGATGATAGGCCCACCATGCTGTCCTTCCTTCCTTCATGGACCCTGCTCCACCCCAAGTAAGCAGAGAGTGGTCCTCTTCCTCCAGGATTCTATTTGGGGCAAGGGGTACAGTCCTGAAGGATACATGGGCGGCCACCACTCCAGCCTCCTCAGATAAATAAATAGGTTTATGCTTTTGTTATGATGTAGATGTGGCCTCCCCAACCACTTCACCCATTTCTGTCAATTATAGGAAAAGATCTGGAGATCAATCAGCCTGGTGTCTCCAGGTCAGTTTTCTTCTGCGCTCAGTTGTCTATCCTGAGTGGAAGTGAGAGGCTGGGGGCCAGGGTCAGGCCAACAGCGGAAAGCATCGACTTCCTGCCAGCAAGATGGTGCTTATCCTTCACACCCCTCCCTTCCTGGGATCACCATTCTGAGGCGAACCCCTGAGACTCTTTTCTCACACCCTGGGCCTGGGCCAGGTTTGAGCAAGCCCAGACCCTAATCTCTCATGACATTGCTTTAGGCCAGCAAAATGTGGGCCTACGTCCTCCACCTTGGCTTCTGTCTTCCTCACTTCTGACCTCCATTTTCTGAGTACTTAGTCCCTCCCTCATGCCTCCCAAGCTTCCCTGGTGTTGGGCCCCAGCCATGTTATCTCGGTAGCCTCCCAGCTCAGGCTTTGCTGGCAGCCCAAACTCATGAGCACCTTGGTCTTTTGCAAGATTACTAAAGGCTCTTTTTAATCACAGAGCCTTTCTCAAGCCTCTGATTCTGTTTTTGTTGTTTGGTTTGTTGTTTTGAGACAGGGGTCGCTCTACATAGCATTGGTTATCCTGGAACTTACTTTGTAGACTAGGCTGGCCTTGAACTCAGAGATCCTCTTGCCTTTGTGTTGGGATTAAAGGCATGCACTACTACACTTGCTTCTTCTGATTGTTTTTAATGAATAAATTTGTTATTTATAAAGCTAGGAATCAAGCCCACAGCCCTTTTCATGCTAGGTAAGTACTAAATCACAGGGCTATATGCTTTATTATTTACTTCCTACTTTATTATTATTATTATTTGTCATATACTATTCATTATGCTATACATTCTTTTTTTTTTAAAAAAAAAAAAACTTTATTTATTTATTTGCCTTGGTGTTTGCCTGGAACTGGAACTACAGACAGTTGTTAGCTGCCATGTGGGTGCTGGGAATCGAACCCGGATCCTCTGGAAGAGCAGACGGTGCTCTTAACCACTGAGCCATCTCTCCAGCCCCGCTATACATTCTTTAATTAACAAATTAATTTATTTTGAGACAGGATTTCATATAGACCAGGCTGGCTTTAAACTCACTATAGCTAAGTGAGTTTAGCTATTAGAATAGTATAGCTATTCCTGATTCCCCTGTCTTTCTGTTCTCTAGGATTACAGACATAGGCTACCACTCTGGACTGACATTGGGGGAGGGGTGTCAGTATAATACTTTTGAGAATTTTAAACATGTATACAATGTATTTGACCAAATCCTCCACTCTTTATGTTGTTTCATATGCAGATCAAACTAGCAGACGATCATGTCTACATCCTATTTAAAAAAAATGTATTTATTTACTCACTTCTGTGTATATGAGTATAGTTGTGTGCATGCCAAGATGCTCATGGAGGGCAGAAGACCAGACCTCATTCACCATATCAGTGCAGGCTTGCCACCCTTATCCTGAGTCCTGAGTCAAATCACTAGTTCCCTACAGGTTTTTTTTTGTAATAACAATATACTCATGTAAAAAAAATAGATAGGGCAGGGAACAATGAAGATGGGGGGTGGAGTAAAATTCATGCTTAAGGGCTCTTGTTTTAGAAAATAATTGGACCACTGACTACGGGACCCTTTGCTCTAAATAGCATGCTTTCTGTTAACTGAGGTTCCAGCTACACCGTGACTTCCTGGATGAGCTGACAAGGATGTACCTTAGGCAAAGAAATCTGCTTTTGCTAGATAAACAGATTACCTTTTAAAGAAAAAAAAAAAAAAAAGACAAAAAGATAAGGTATCCCGTAACCCAGGTTGGCCTAGAACTTGCGATATAGCTGAGGTAACTCCTGACCCTCCTGCCCCACCTTCCAAATGTTGGTTTGGTATTGTAGGCCTATACTACCATGCCTGGCCTATGATGGATGCCTAGTTCTCTTCTCTTGTTCTCTTCTTATGTCTCCTACTCCCTTCCCTCTCCTTTTCTGATCTCTTGGGTCTCTTACTATAGCCCAGACGAGCTTCAAATTCATGGCAACCTTCCTTACTTAGCTATCCAAATACTGGACTTTTAAGTGCAAGCCACCATACCTCACTTTAGGCTGTCTGTTTCATTTGATTTTCCATTTTAACAAGCAAGGAAACCAAAGAAATACAGTTAGGCAGGGTGGTGCACACCTAGAATCATAGCACCCAGAAGGCAGAGGCTGGAGGATGTTCACAAGCTCAAGCCAGCCGGATGTGTGACATCCATATTGAGTTCTATGCCAGTCAGTAATGTATAATGAGACCTAATCTCAAAAGAACAAAATAATAGAGCCTTTAATCCCAGCATTGGGGGCTGAGAGAGGAACAGGTGGACCTCTGTGAGCTCCAGCCTACCTAGGCCTCCACAGTGAGATCGTCTCTCAAAACCAAAACCAAAACCAACAAACAAAAAATCCAAAATAAAAAGAAATATCTTGAACTGCCACAGGCATGCACAGTCCTGAATGGAACCAGGGTTAACAGACCCACATTTTAGGTGGATGGGTCTTGGAAATGTTTCAGAAAACCTTGACAGAGAAGTGGATGGAGGGGGGGGGCTACAATATTGCTCCTAAACTTCTTGGACTCTGCAGATACCCCAAACTGGTCTTCCTGGTTCTAGAGAAAGAACACAAATAACAAACACACACAGACACTAGGAAAACTGTCTACTTTTGCCTGTTTATGACTTCCAAGATCTAGGCTATTGGGTCTCTTACCAGGCTACCGTCCAACTACCTTAGCTTAGAATGACCAGCAGATGGAACGTACAGGCAGACTGGGAAACTGCAACCCACGCTCTACTCCAACCTTCTAGCTTACAGAAGTCTCCCATAGCAGAGGACTAAAGAGCTCACAACAGGTGTTCCCCCACACACACCCCAGACCTCTTTACCCTTACGGGTTGGGCATGGTGGCATATACCTATAACACTAGCATTTATGAACCCGAGGCAGGGAGAATGGGACAGTCTGTGAAACCTCCTGCAAGAAGAAGAAGAGGAGGAGGAGGAGGAGACAAGAAAAGTCCTAGGTGTTAGGGATGTTGTGTGATGTCTGCCTAGCCTGCATGAGGCCCTGGGTTTGATCCTGCAGAAAACCAAAAAGAAAACCCCTGGGGACCCTTTTAGCTTGCATCTATCCCTACAGATCAGGTTCACACTTGAGCTCTCTTGCTACAAGAGCTGTGAGGGGTAAACTGAGTCTGGAGAGGAGTCAGGGTATACTCTGGCACCTTTGTCCACCTTTGCTTTTTTTTTTTTTTAGTCACAGCCAGCTGAGGAAACTTATGGTAATGACCAAACACGTAAGGGTAGGGGATCCTTGCTATCCATAAGAGGGAACTCTTCAGTTTAATGCAAGGTCCAAGAAGCATTCCAGGCCCCTCTGCCCAGCGCCCAAGGAAAAGTCAGTAGTATACCAGAATCAGCAGGACCCTAGCTCTCAGGAAACAGTTCTAAGGCTCTTCCCAGAAAGAAACATGGGACTTGTAGACTGGGATTAGGGTTTAGGACATCAAAGGGTCAATTCCCATCTCCCTCCACCAGGGCAGGGCAAGTCCTTGAAAGAGCCCCAGTATAAATGGGAGAATGACTCTCAGAGTTCCCCTGGGGACACTAGACCTAGCCTACAGTATTGCCAGGCTCCCTGCCCCCAACCGGGACAGAAGATGAGTCAGAGGCTGTGGCCAGGAGCTTCCTCCTAGACATGGAGGAAATGAGCAAAGTTTCTCAGACTGGCAAGCTCTGAGTGCCTTAAAGAGGGAGACACATACACACACACACACACACACACACACACACACACACACACACACACACACAGAGGAGTCCAACAGGGTGTGGGGTAGAAGCCCTAGGGAGGCCAGTACCCAGAATGTGAGGGCAGAGGTCTCCTGATTGTTCTATACCTTCTGCTAGACAACTACACATGGAATGAACCAGCAGATAGCAAGAGCCTGTCACTCTATTTTTGCCCTACAGCCTACAACAAGGATGCCTGGGTTTCCAGTCCATCTCTTCCTTTAGAAGGTAAGCAGTGCTTTTGGGGCACCCACTTAGGATCTGGAGAGGAACCAGCTGTTGAAATTTCGTGATGGGAGCCCTGCTCTCCTCCTCCCTCAGTTCTGATGCCCCTGCCCTAATCTCGGTCCTTCTTCCTCCAGCCTTCTATTTTGAGTCTGTGGTCACGGTTTATATTTGGGACAGGAACATCACAGTGCATCTGACCACTCCTGGCAAAGCTGTCAACTCCAGAGAGTTCTAGCTCAAAACAGTGTGGTAACTTTATGCCTTTCCCAAAGCCTTCCAATGGGGGAAGGGACAGCTCTCCCAGCAGGTAGGAGATCCTGAAGGTGGTCAGACCAAGTACAGAGCTGGGTAGAAAACACATCTTTCATGAGCTTAGTAGTGTCCTCAGCCAAGGAGCAGAGAACAAGACATAGCACCTGGTTGGCAAGACAGTCTTTCATACTACACAACACACACACACACACACCCAGGGACTTGTACAGGCTACAAAAATGCAATAAGTTTTCCTAAATGAAGAGGAGGCACTAGCCTCATTTTTAAATAATCTGCTCCCAACTGTGAAGAGAGAATGAGAGAATTACTGCCTTCTCTCTAGTCTTATGTATATATGTAGTTGTAGTACGAATATCAAACCCAGGGCCTTGCGCATACTATGCAAATGCTGATCTTTCTGGTCAAGGGCTTTCATTAGTTCCGCTAAGCGGTCTCAGTTCAACATCTCTTTAGTCTATCTGAACAGTTTCAGTTTATCACCTTTTTCTCTGTAGTCTGACTGAATGCCAGATGACCTCAGACTGACTATACATGCTTTCTTTAGACCCCTCTAACAGAGCAGGAGGAGCTGACTGCACCAAAATTTTGGAGGTGGGCAGTATGTTGCATCCTCCCAGCTGAGGTCTTAAAGCTGGGGCTCTGCCTGCCTGGACACCCGCCACACCCCAGGCCAAGTTTCCCCGACCCCTCCTGCCTGCATTTGGAGGCGGGGCTGGCTGCAACGCAAGGAATGCAGTCTGGGGGCCTGGAGCTCAGGGCACATTCCAAGGGAGACCCCGGGCTTAGGGGCCATGTTTGTGCAACTCCGCGCCCAGTTGAGGCACCCCACCGACTCCCTCCCTTATTCCTCACTGCTCCCAGCTAACCCACAGGTCAGGAACCCTGGAGGGTGGTAGTCTGTACGCCTCCGGGAGTCCTGGCCCGGAAAAAAGCCGGAAAGGGATGCCTGCGGGGGGTTGGAGAAAGAGAGCAGGAGAGGAGAAGTGGTCCCGCTGGCCATCTGGAAATGAGCCTCTCTAAATGTGCAAAGTCGGCCTAGGAACGCCCGCTAACTAGGGCAGGACAACAGTTTAAAATTAGACCGGCCCGCCCCCTCCCTTCCAGGCATAGGCTACGGGCGGCGGGCCGTGGGGGCCGTGGGGGCGGTGACTCAAAGGGCTTTTCCACCCGGGCGTGCTCCGCAAAGGTAGCGCTCTGCGGCTTCCAAGGGACTCCTCTCTCATCCAGGCAGGCACTTCCAATTTCCCGCTGGAGACTAGCCCGCTAGAGAGTGTATTCCAAGGACCCACCCCAGCCCCTAGGCTCCAAGCCCTAAGCCCGCCCCTCTCTGTGGCTCCGCCCCCAACTTACCTGAAGCAGGTGGAAACTAGTCCCTCCCCAGCTCACTTCCCCGACCCGCTACAACCCGAACGGCTGCTGACCCTCTGCCCACTGCAGCAACCCTGGCCAACAGGCATCGAGGAGATCCCAGGCACCTCTTCGTGGGGGCCTTACTTTCAAGGGACGCCTGGTGGAGCAAATCACAAACTCCTTCTACAATGTCTCAGTTCTGAGAGTCTCCCCCTGTAGGCAGAATAGCGTAGACCGTGGGACCCTGGCCGGAGACCTTTCCGGAGGCGAGCATCCGCTACAGCCTTTATCCTAGAAGCACTGCCCACTACCGCCCATTTCAACCTCCGAGCGCAAATTTCTCTGCAGCCCCCTCACCTTTAGAGGCGCCCCCAGGAGGCGGTGCAGCGCAGGGATCTGCGCACTCAGGGGCAGAGCCCCGTCCAGGCTGCAGGTAGGGGCCCGGCGTGGTTCCGGGAAGTTGGCACATGCGAAAGGGTCGGTGTCTTCCAGGTACTGCACTCTCACGGTTACCACTGATACTGGGTCCCCATCCCCGCGCTCCTCCTCGCCCGCCATGGCTCTGCCAACGGCAACCACTGGACGCCTCTGTGTCTCAGCACTGCTGCAACTTCAACAGGACTAACTTGGCAGTTAGGGCCGGGCCCGGACGCTCGCCGCTGGAGGGGCGGAGTCACAGGGAGGTGGGGCTGAGAAGGGGGTGGAGCCGAGACTAGGCGGAGGGCTGGCGCTGGGGGTTAGGCACAGCCAGAGGCGGCGCTTTGCTCAGCCACTCCGGAGCTGGTGATCCCGTTAGCTCCACTGTAGGAGGGCGCGAAAACCCGAGCTCCCGCTCCGCCCCCGAGCAGAGGGCGGCTAGACTTTCTTTAGGTTTGGTATGGGCGAGGCTGTAGCGGGTCTTTGCGGGGATTTTAGGGCAGTTTGGGTGTAATTCTCTTCCGATAATCTCTTATCTGGGCCAGTCTGAGTGAAGGGGCGAGACGGAACTAATTACCAGCTTGGAAAATCAATGAAAGCATTTCTCCCATTGGGGGAAGCAATGAGAAGGATCTCTTTTAGTTTGGAACAAGAAGTGAAAATAGATTTCGTATTTGAAGGAAGAGGTGTGGATTCAGTCCTCTTAGCTGTGAGGGGAAAAAAGAGGAGTGCTCTTTCTCGAAAAAGAATGGAATGAGTCAGTGTGAGGAGGCAGGTAACACATGTTCCTTCAGCTCGGGTGATGAATGAAAAGTGCAGACAGTCTTCGGTTTGGGGCGAGATGACTCAAATGCCCCAAGTTGTTCCTAGTTTAAAGGGAATTCCGTAAGATCCTCTCAGATACATGGAATCTGCGGATAATCCCCTGTAGTTTGGAGGAAAGGGAAGGCGGTGACCCTCTAATGAGAGAAGAGGAATAGCCTTCCTTTTAACCTGAAATGAGCTGGGATCGGTCCTGGCCTTGGGGTTTCTGCATAGTTGAGGGCAGCGTTGTCCATCAATGCTTTCTGGGAGTGCTCAGTGCGCGTGCGCAGCGCTGGTCTGGGAGTGGGCCCGTAGGGGTCCTAGGTTTTGGGGATTGAGTTGGAGCCCGCAGCGCACCGCCCCCTGCGGTTTTCACGGCCCGGGCACCCGGGGCCGGTGGCTCGCAGCTGGGCGGTATTCTGCGGAGTAGCATCGCTTGTCTGCCCCTCCCGACCCCCGTCCTTCCCGCTGCCCCTGGGACGCGGTGGCTGGTCACCTCTCTGCATCCCGGTGAGAGGCGGTGTAGGGGAGCACACTCGAAGGAGTGGGTTTGAGGACTCGGGGAAGGGAGTGCTGCGCTGGGGGATTTCCGGAGATGAGACTAACCTAGAAGAGATGGAAGAGGAAATCCCAACAAGAGTCCTGGCCAGGGTCTCGGGGTCCGATCCTGGCCTGGGGGTATCGGAGCCCGGATTGGGGGGAGTGAACCCCACGTGCCTGTGACGCGGGGGCGCCGGGTAGGCGGCGGCGGCGGCGGCCGTGCAGTGCCGGGAGGGTGGCGAAGCAGGCTGCAGGATGCTGCGCACCGCACAGCCTCTGCTTCTCTGGCTGCCCCTGGCGGGGGCGGGAGCCACAGAGGAACCCACCCAGGAGTCGGTGCCGCTGGGTGAGCCTCCTCCCGGCTTGGCGCTCTTCCGCTGGCAGTGGCACGAGGTGGAGGCGCCCTACCTGGTGGCCTTGTGGATCCTGGTGGCCAGCCTGGCCAAGATCGGTGAGTGTGTGTGTGTGTGTGTGTGTGTGTGTGTGTGTGTGTGTGTGTGTGTGTGTGTTCGCGCGCCCGTGCCCAGGCCAGCGGCCCGCAGCCGACCCGCCTCCAAACCCCTGGGTCTCCAGGTCCATTCAGCCCTGCGTCTTGCACTGTGCCGGGACTCAGGCTCGAATTCCACCAATGTGGGTTTTTACTCAGTTCCTGCGCCTCTTGGGGGTCTCCCTCCTCCCTTCCTAGGTTGGCAGTTCCGGGGATTTGTCTTTCTAAAGGGCTGCCCATCACTGCTCTCTTGAGCTGTTTCTCCAGTTTCCTCTTCCCCTTGCAGTTAACCCTCCTCAGTTCACGTCAGTAAGGCCTCTCCTCCAGACGGCCAGCCTCTCCGAAACCTGTCAGTGATGAGGACTCTCGGGGACACTGAAGAGATGCTATTCGCCTGGGAATTTCTGGTTCTGAGAAATTATCCTTCTCTGGCAAGAGTGAGATTTACCATCTCCTGAGATGTTAACCTATCAGTTTTCCTGTAGCTTATCTCCACTCCACTTAAAGATGTTGCCACCTTCTTGCGCCTAGGTGCCACCCCGCCTTCCAATCCCCATTCTTCTCTTCGGGATTTAAGAAACTTAGGTTTCTTGGGTCTTTACTGTGTTCTGACTACCCTGGGCGCTTTCATATATTCGACCTCTTTTTAGTCCTCACATTGAAGGCTGAGCGTCAGATTCACACATCCCCCATTAGAGGTGCCTTTTCTTGCCTCTTCTCCCCTTTCCGACAGCCAGAAGCCCCTCCTCCCAACGGAGACCCTCCTCCTTTCTCTCTGTTGTTCAAGCTCTGCTGTGGGGGTGACTAATTATAGCCGAGCGTTGCTACTCTCCATCTATGCTGGCACAGCTTGTACTCCAGTCTCAGCAATGAAGCTTTCCTGTAGGGAATCTCACAACCAAGAGTTTTCGCCCTTCTCCTCCTGGGATATTGCGAGGGTACAGAGTAGAATGGAACTGGAAAAGAACTCTCCTCCACCTTGGCAACCCAGGATTAATAACGGAAAAGGGAACTCTACATATTTTCAGGGAACCTGATTCTGCCAGAGAACTGGCTTTTTGATAGGTCCTGGACTTGCAGGGCTGGAGCTGATACGTACAGAGAGGAGGAGAAGGGAACCAAGGATGGGGCTGAAGGTAGGAGGATCTTCGCCGAAACTCACCCTAGAGGCCCAGCAGCAGAGGTGGCAAGATGGAGGAAGAAGCTTCTGATTGGGTTTTGCTGAGAAGCCCATGGATTGTAGAAGAGTTCCTGTCTTAAGGTTTACAGCACCAGCATCATAGATAAATAGTGGCTTTTCTAGTTTGGATAATACCTCCCAGAGAGGAAGAAGAGGTCATCCTCTTCAGTTAGAAAAAATCACAGAGAGGAGGGGAAGATAAGCAGAATATTCCAGAACACTTTCCAGCCCTAGAAATGTCCCCCCTTCTTTCATTCACTACAAAACGATGGAGAGTCCACTGTGCACGTAGGTCATTATGTAGTCTTAAGTCCTTTGGGTGCAGTTTCCAAAGGGCTTTGCTTTGGCACAGGGGCTCAGGTTAATAAAGACCCTTCCTCCCAGTGCCTGAGAGAGTATATTGGCATGGTCTGAGACCCCAACAGAGAACCATATTCCAGGAACAAAGGTAAAAATCAGTAGTGTTGGAAATAACTTTTCTTACACCTTCCTCTTTTCCTAGAGACAAATTTGTACTTTTCCCCAGAGTTAAATTAATTAATATTTGTTGAGAGCCTATTGCATCTGACACTATACCAGGCACATTTTATATTTTTTCTTTGTGATGAGTATTTTTCTTACACTAAAGAAAAGAAACAGAAGTTTAAGTAAATCTAATGACTTGCCTGACAGACTGGAGAGATGGGTCAGTGGTTAAGAGCATCTCTTGTAGAGGATCCAGGTTCAGTTTCCTGTACCCACATGGCAGCTGACAACTGTTTGTAGCTCCTGTGGGCTCCTGCACTCACAATGTACATGCACACACATAAAAATAAATAAATAAAATAAATAAATCTTTAAAAAGCTTTACTGAAATCACATCATAGAAAATGATACGGTCAGAAAACATTTGAGATCTGACTGATATATACAAAGCTATTTATTTATTTACTTATTTATTTGTTGAGACAGAGTACTATATGGCCCTACCTACTCACACTCACATAGATGTATCTGTCTCTGACTATGTAAGTGATGGGATTATAGGCATATGCCACTATATTCAGCTACACAAAGCTTTTTTTAATATTTATTTATTTATTATGTATCCAGTATACAGAAGAGGGTACCAGATGTCATCATAGATGGTTGTGAGCCACCATGTGGTTGCTGGGATTTGAACTCAGGTCCTCTGGGAGAACAATCAGTGCTCTTAACCTCTGAGCCATTTCTCCAGCCCCTACACAAATCTTTTTAAACTGAGTTAACATAATGAAATATGTACATTAGGTTTGAGGCCTACAGTGCCTCCAAAAGGAGTTATGTGTGTGTGTGTGTGTGTGTGTGTGTGTGTGTGTGTGTGTATAGTATATACTATATTAACATAGATCATTTATATTAATAGTAAACATTTCTGAGTGCTTACTATAATTCAATGTGCTAAGTGCTTTTTTTTTTTTTTTTTTTTT
>PVIH01016534.1:0-45135 GCA_004025045.1 Sigmodon hispidus
GGATCAGAAACACCCTGGACTGACCCTTCAAGCCCCAGTCCATCTATAGGAACACCTGACTCACTCTTGAGGGAGGGGGGACAAAACTGGATTTGGCCGGGAGTGAAGACTGATCCAAGCATTGTTGGGCCAGTGTGACCATAGGACTGTTGGCTCCCTGCCAAGGGAGGGGATGGGGAGTTGCAGAGAAGAAAAATGACCAGATATGGTGGGAGGGGGAATAGACCTTCAATAAGGATATACAGGGATGGAAAAAAAAAATTCAGAGGGAAAGCTGAACACAAAGAAAATATATGTGTAGTAATCTTATTTGCATTTCCACCCTTGATAAGCCATGCTTATGATTATTATCCTCTGTATAGTTATTGTTAACTCTTCGGCACTTTTTTTTTTTTAAATTCTTTTTACTGTTTTTTTTTTTGATAAATACAAAATAAAGAAGAAAAAAAAAGATAGAGGAAAAGGAAAAACCATCATTATGCTTTTTCTGTAGGCGTTAGAATTCAGGTTTTTGTAGTAAGGATTTGTGGTGATGTATTGTATATTTAATAAAAATAATCTGGAATATCAGAGGACAGAGTCACCTACAGCCAAGCCGTGAAGTTCAGGGTGTGATGACCCATGCCTTCAATCCTATTGCTCAGGAAGCAGAGATCCTCTGGCTCTCTATGAGTTCAAGGTCAAACAGAACCTGTCCGTGGTAGCACCCACCTTTAGTCTTAGCACTAGAAAAGTTGATCCAGGAATTGAAATAGCTGGGTGGGAAAGAAAGATAAAAGAGGAGAAGACAGAAGCTCTTCCCTTTGCCTGCCCATCCGGTCAGTCTGAAGACTTAGCCTGTTTGGCCTGAGGAGCTGGCTGGGTGAGAATTGGCTGTGGTTTGTTCCCTGTCTCTCTAATATTTCAGCTTTTCCATAATACTTGACTCTGGAAATTATTGTAATACCACTTAGAATTTGGGTAATAACCATCCATACATCTCAGTCCCCTAGTCACTCAGTGACTTGGGTGGAGCAGAGGAAAGAAACAGTAACAAGGCAGCAAGTCTCCCAGGAAAAAGTCAGAAGTAGAGACAAAAGCGTCCACTCCACTAAGCTAATTTGGAGGCATGAAGCATTCTTCAGGATCCAGGAAATGAACGTGTTGTTCTTCCTTGTGAACGCTCACCCAGCCTCCTTCCTCCCGAAGAGGGGAGTGGAGAGAATTCTAAGTGATCAGAACTCCAGAGAAAATGTTTGCTGCCTTTTTAGTGGGAGGGCAGTAAGAGCAGCAGCCAGAGTACTTAGGGGGAATTCTAGTTCCTACACATCCTATCTGCCCATCAGCAAAAGCATTGAGCTGGTATTTATGCCCTGTAACAGCTCCTGTGAGGCCAGCTCTAACTGTAGCTCATTACTCACTGGTGACATGAGAGCCCAGCACATGGCTTCTAGCCAGGCACACTCTAATCTGTGAGGTCACACTGGATATCTCGGGGTCAGGGTAACCCACGGAGCTGGGAAGTCTCTGCTGACTCAGCGTTTACTCCTCCCAGCACGAGATTCACCCTCTCCCTTCAGCAAAGACAGAGGGAAGAGCAAAGGCTGCCAATCCCAGCTACTCGGGATGGCTGTGGCTCCAAAGTCGACTGTCCCAGCAGTCCAGTCTCACTATTTCCCACCAGAACCCTAGATATGTGCTTCATCCATCCCTTGATCCCCTTGCCCGCACAGCAAACACACCTCCTGTTGAGGCACAGGTAGACTACTGTCCCATCCATGGGCTACTTCTCTGACTCATACAAGCCGTGTTTATTTCCCATACCCTGCCTGCAATCTCCGTATCACACCATATGGCAATATCTGATTCTCAGTTCACTTCTTGCCATGTAGATTTTTGTGGCTGCAGCACCCAGTTTCTATCTTACAGAAGATGAGATAAACATCTACAAGGTCTTCATGGGTTAGTTCAAAAATAGCATATTAAGTGAAATACTAATTATAATTATTTAAATTAAATTAATTAAAATAAAATTTAGTAGCTTCTTTTTTATTTAAACAGCACCCAAAGATTCAGAAAACACAGTATGTGGTCATATTTTTAAAAATATTATTTTTGAATTGAAAATAGATATTTTTGCATAGAGCGTATTCTGATTTTGGTTCCCTTCCCTTAACTTTCTCCCCCAACTTCCAACCCACTCAAATCCACACCCTTTCTTTCTCTCTCTCATTAGGATTCAAACAGGTATCTAAAAAAATAAGAAGAAGATAAAGTAAAAAGAAACAAACTAGGATAGACTGAAATAAACAAAAAAATGCAAAGAACAAACACAACAAACAAACTCAGAGACTCACAGGTCCACACACACACACACACACAAATACACACACACACACAGAAGCCCCATAAAAAACACAGCACTGGAAATGATAATATATACACAAAGTATCTATCAGGAAAATTAAAATTAAAAACAATGCCCAAAGCATTATAAGACAAGGAATCTCCAAGAATGCCACTGAAGTGTGTGTGTGTGTGTGTGTGTGTGTGTGTGTGTGTGTGTGTGTGTGTGTGTTAGCCATCTATTGCTGGCCATGGGTCTGCCCTTAGGTGTGGTTTGTATCCCCAGTGAGACTCCTTTGAAGAAAACTATTGTTTCCTTTGCCGGTGCGTATCACTTGGAGACGGCTTCTGTGTTGGGATGTGGGGCTTGCAGTGTTCACTTCCCCTCTCAGCTCTGGAACCCCATCTGGTACAGACCCACACAGGCCCTGTGCATGCTGCATAGTCCCTGTAAGTTCACATATGGCTCAGTCATGCTGTGTTGGGAAGGCCGTCTTTCCTGGGTGTCCTCCATCCTCTTCAATCCTTCTGCAGGCTTCCCTGAGATCTGACAGGAAATCAGATGGAGACATCCCATTTAGGACTAAGTGTTCCACCGTCTCTCACTCTCTGCACATTGTCCAGTTGGGTCTCTGTATTTGTTTACATCTGCTGTAGGAGGAAGCTTTTCTGGTGTTGGCTGAGCAAGACATTGATGTGATTCCCAGTTTGGGAGAGGGTCCAGCAGAAGGACCTGCAGAGCCCCCGATTCCTGGCTGTGGGTCTCCAGGTAAAGAGTGTCTCCGGGGAGTTAGCAGCTGAGACTTGTGTTTATAATTATTGCTTTAGCTTAAACAACAACAACAAAACCAATATAAGCTTTTCTCTAGTTAAATAATATCATAAGAGTTCAGCTTTAGACTTTTTTAACTTTATATTTTTTAAGTTTTTTTTTAAACATACCCACCATTCAGATCCCCCTTTCTCCCCCGTTTCCAGTCACCCCCCAGCTTCCCCTTACTCCATACTCCCATTCATTCCTCAGAAAGGGTAAGGACTCCCAGAGTAAGTCAATGCAGTCTGGCATGTTCAGATGAGATAGAACCAAGCCCCTCCCCTCAAGTGTGAAGGTTGAGCAAGGCGTTCTCTGTAGGGAATGGGCTACAAGAACTAGGGATAAATCCTTGTCCTTCTGCCAGAGGTCCTACAAAATTCCCATACATGCAGAGGGCTTAGTTTAGCCTCATGCAGGTTCCCCAACTGTCAGTTCAGAGTCAGTGAGTTCCCAATAGCTCGGGTCAGCTGATCTTTACCCCTTTGCCCATATAATCTCTCTTCCCTCTCTTTAACTGAACTCAGAGCTCATTCCAGTGCTTAGCTGTGGATCTCTGCATCTGTTTCCAACAGCTGCTGGATAAAGGTTCTACAGTGACAATTAGAATGGTCATCAGTTTATATAAAGGAAGGCCAGTTTAGGAACCCTTTCCACTATTGCTTGGAGTCTTAGCTGGGATTATCTTTGTAGTTTCTTGGGTATTTCCTTAGCATCAGGTTTCTCTCTAGCCCAACAATGGCTCCCTCTTTCAAGATATCTCTTTTGTTGTTCTCCCTCTCTGTCAGTCCCCAGTTCAGCAATCCCATTCCCTCATGTTTTCTGCCCATCTCCTGTTACTTTCTTCCAATTATTGTCCCAATTTGCACAGGAGATCTTCTCTATTTCCTCTTCCCAGAGGGTCCATGGATGTCTCTCTTAGGTTCCTTCTTGTTACCTAGCTGCTCAGGGGTTGGACTGTAGTCTGCTTACACTTTGCGTTAAGTCTAAAATCTACTTATGAGTGAGTATGCCATGTTTATCTTTCTGGGTCTGGGTTACCTCACTCAGGATGATATTTTCTAGTTCCATCCATTTGCCTGCAAATTTTAGGGTGTCATTTTTTTTTCCTGCTGAGTAGTACTCCATTGTGTAAATGTACCATATTTTTAAATCCAGTCTTCAGTTGAAAGCATCTAGGTTGTTTCCAGGTCCTGGCTATTATAAATAATGCTGCTATGAACATAGTTTTTGTGACAAGAATATGCATCTGTTGGGTATATGCCCAAAAGTGGTATTGCTAAATCATTGGGAAGACTGATTCCCAGTTTTCTGAGAAACCACCATACTGATTTCCAAAATGTCTATACAAGTTTACACTCCCACCAGTATAGGAGGAGTGTTCTCCTTGCTCCACATCCTGTCCATCATTGGCTGTCATCAATGTTTTTGGTCTTAGCCATTCTGACAGGTGTAAGATGGTATTTCAGAGCCATGTTGATTTGCATTTTTCTGCTTGTTAAGGATGTGGTGCAATTCTTTAAGTGTCTTTTGGCATTTTAGATTCTTTTGAGAATTCTTTATTTAGCTCTGTACCCTCATTTTTAATTGGATTATTTGGTTTTTTTTCACCTCTAGCTGTTTGAGTTTTTTATATATTTTAGAGATCTGTAGTCCGTCAGATGTATGGTTGGTGAAAATCTTTTCCCATTTTGTAGGCTGTCATTTTGTCTTAGTCCCCATGTCCTTTGTCTTACAGAAGCTTCTCAGTTTCAGGAGGTCCCATTTATTAATTGTAGCTGTCAGTATCTGTGCTACTGGTGTTGTATTTAAAGTTGTCTTCTGTGCCAAGGAATTCAAGGCTATTTTCCACTTTCTCTTCTGCCTGGTTTAATGTAACTGGGTTTATGTTGAGGTCTTTGATCCACTTGGACTTGAGTTTTTACAGGATGGATAGATATGGATCTATTTGCATTCTTCTACATGCCACCATCCAGTTGTGCCAGCACCATTTGTTGAGGATACTATCTTTTTTCCATTGTGTATCTTTAGCTTCTTTGTCAAAAGTCAGGTGATCATAGGTGTGTGGATTAATGGCAGGGTCTTCAATTAGATTCCATTGATCTACATTTCCGTTTTTATGCCAATAAAACGGCTGTTTTTATTACCGTTTTCCATAGTAGAGCTTGAAGTCAGGGATGGTGATGTTTCCAGACGTTCTTTTATTGAACATGATTGTTTTGATGATACTGAGTTTTTATGCTTTTTTCGTATGAAGTTGAGTATTGTTCTTTTGAGGTCAGTGAAGAATTGTGTTGAGATTTTGATGAGGATTGCATTGAACCTATAGATTGTTCTTGGTAAGATTGCCATTTTTACTATGTTGATCCTACCTATCCAAGAGCTCTTTTTGGAGTTCTTTTCATTATCTGATATCGTCTTCAATTTCTTCAATGACTTAAAGTTCTTGTCATACAAGTCTTTTACTTCTTTGGTTAGAGTTACCTCAAGATATTTGATGTTATTTGCAGCTATTGTAAAAGGTGATGTTTCCATGATTTCTTCTCAGCTCTTTTATCATTTGTGTATAGGAGGGCTATTGATTGGATTTTTAGTTAATCTTGTCTCCTAGCACATTGCTCAAGATTTATTTTTATCAGCTGTAGGAGTTTTCTGGTAGAATTACGGGAGTCATTCATGTATACTATCATATTATATCCAAATAGCAATAGTTAGACTTCTTTTCCAATTTGTATCTTTTTGATCTCTATTCGTTGTCTTATTGCTCTAGCTAGAACTTCAAGTACTATATTGAATAGATATGAGGAGAGTGTATATCTTTGTCTTGTTCCTAATTTTAGTGGGATTGCTTTGAGTTTCTCTCCATTTATTTTGATGTTGGTTGTTGGTTTGTTGTATATTGCCTTACTATGTTTAAGTATATTCCTTGGTTCCATGATCTCTCCAAGACTTTTATCATGAAGGAGTGTTAGATTTTGTCAAAGGCTTTTTTAGCCTTGAATGAGATGAACATGTGGTTCTTTTCTTTTAGATTATTTGTATGGTGAATTCACTAAGAACCTACATTAAAAACTTGGAGAAGTGTCACACAAGAGACTCAATAGCACAGCTGAAAGAAAAGAAGCAACCTCACCCAGAAGAAGTAGAAGGCAGGAAATAATCAAACTCATGGCTGAAATCACAAAAATTGAAAGAGAATAATACAAAGAATCAATGAAACAAGGAGTTGTTTCTCTGAGAACTAGACAAATCCTTATCCAAACTACCCAAAAGGCAGAGAGAGAATATCCAAATTAATAAAATCAGAAATAAAAAGGAGAACAAACAACAGACATCAAGCAAATCCAGAAAATTATTAGGTTGTACTTCAAAAACCTGTATGTTACAAAATTAACCCTAAAAGAAATGAACAGTTTTCTGGGCAGGTACCACTTACCAAAATTAAATCAAGACCAAATTAGCTAAATAGACCTATAGACCTATAACTCCTAAAAAAAAAGAAAAAAAGGAAAAAAAAAGCAATTATTAAAAGTCTCCTAGTGCCCCCCCAAAAGACAGATGGAGCAGAATTCTACCAGAATTTCAACCAGAATTTCAAATAAGAAATAATACCAACACTCCTCAAATTGTTCCATATAACAGAAACAGAAACATCATCAAGCTCTTTTTATTAGGTCAAAGAAAGAGTATTATATACCAGTCTCCCTCACAAACATTGATATAAAATACTCAATAAAATACTGGAAAACCAAATCCAAGAATGTATAACAAAAATCATCTGCCATGGCCATGTAGGCTTCATTCCAGAGACTCAGCGACAGTTCAACATATGAAAATCTATCAATGTCATCTACCATATAGAGTTTTTTTTTTTTAAGTAAGGGCTTATATCTGACTATTTCCATAAGAAACTGAACAAAACAAAACAGTGTGATTACTGAAATTTTGACTTTTTTCTGAAAGTATTTCCAACCATACTTATCTGTCCCTGTTGGTATATAGAAATCAAAGCTCTGTGATATAATATTGATGATATTATATATATAATATATATATATATAATCTGTGATATAATATTGATGAAGCTTCCAGCAACAACTGAGATGAAGGAAACACTTGAAACTACAAATTCTTTTATCATTTTGAAAAACAGTGTTATGTGTATGGATGTTTTGTCTGCATGTATGCCTGTGAACCATGTGCTTGTAGTGCTCATGGAGGACAGGAGAGGGTGTCAGATTCTAGGGGGCTAGAGTTAGCAGATGTTTATGAGCCACCATGTGGTTGCTGGGAGTGGAATTCTCTGGAAGAGCAGCTGGGCACTCTTAACCACTAAGCTATTGCTCCAATCACAAATCCTTTTATAAGAAAAGATATTGTCTTTGAGGTGATTTTGCAAAATTTCCCATGTAGTTTAATCACAGTATAACACAGAGGCTAGCAAGTAAATATCACTACAGAGGAAAAGGAGAGGAATTTCTCTTCAACTGACATCACTGTACATGTGTCCAAAGTGGGACATTCCTCCTGGAAGGGAGGACCCTCTCCCATACTTCCATGCACTCTGTGATAGACAGTGTACTTTACAAAGGACAAGTCCCCAAAAGTCTTGGGATATAACAAGCTATATGGAGAAAACCAAGTGGGAGACCCAGAGGGCTTGTCCTTAGCTTGCTCCATGGAGAAGAAAGTATTTTTCTCTTTGTGTCTTCTCAACTACTCAACTCATGAGAAGATGACAGAACTCTGTTAAAGGGAAAATTTACACATGTATCTCCTATTTACAAGAGACCGAGAGAGTCAGCTTTCTTCTGGAAGAAGCCAGCAGAGGAATGGGGATACAGATAGAACAAAGGAAAGCAAAAGAAAGGGCTTATGATTCGATGGCAGAAACAGAAAATGTGGACCACCTTGAAACCTGTTGAACTAAGATGGAGTTCACGAGGATAGCGAGAGCTCCATTGTGACTCTGGCCAACATTAAGAGGTATGGAGACATCAAAAGTAAAAACGACTTTCCCCCAGTAGCCTAAGTAATACTAACTTTATTGAAATATAACTGACTGTAAAAATTAAGTTTCAAAGCATCTACTTAAAAAAATTCTGACATACATCATTTCTGAAGCCATCATCACAATCAAAGTAAAAAATATACATTAGTATCAAAAGTTTCTTTATTCCTGCTGTAATCACTTCTTCCCAGGACTTCTCTTCCTGTGCCTGAGCAAGTATTGCTGTGTTTTCTAAGTGTGCATTTTCTTGAAGTTTGTGTACATGGGCCATACAACTAATATCTGAATTCTTTTATTTAGAAAAATTATTTTAGGATTTACCCCTATGGTAATGTATGATATAATTCTTTCATTGCTAAGTGACCCTGTATAGATATACTATAGATTATCTATTTATGGTGGATACTTGAATTATGATCCATTTTTTTCTATAGCCATTAATATTTCTGCTTCTGCAGGATATATTCTTTATATTTTCTATGACAAGGTCACAACATGTGGCACAAGATGGGTTCAAACTCATGGTGATCCTCCTGCCTTAGCCTCCCAAATGTTGGATTATAGGTATGAGCCACTATACATGACCATATGCTTTAAAATTGCAGTTTAATAGTTGTTTGGAGGCTGATCTCTACACTAGATTCAATAAACCAGATCAAATTTGAGCAGAATCATTTATTTTAGGTGACACATATTCAGACTGAACTTAAGAATAAACCAGTTTTGGGGCTTCTCCTAACGATCATCCAACTAATTGTAATTATAGAAGATTCATCCAGCAATTGATGGAGGCAGATGAAAAATCCATAGCTAAACACCAGGTTGAACTAGTACTCAAGCTGAAAAGAGGGAAGAGAGATTACATGAGCAAAGGGATCAGGATCATGAGGAGGAATTCCACAGAGTAGGCTGACCCATGCTCTTTTGAGCTCACAGACTCTGAAATGACAGCTGAGAAACCTGCATGGAATGGATCTAACCCTCCAAATGTAGAAGACAGTCAGATAGCATGGACAGTTGCGAAGCCTCTTGCAGTAGGACCAGAGTTTATTCCTTGCACATGAACTGGCTTCTCAGAGTCCATATCCTGCAGGGGAACACCTTTCTCAGCCTTGATACTGAAGGGAGGGACTTGGTCCTACCTCAACTGGATATGCCAAACAGAATTGACTCATTTTGGGATTCCTTCTCCTCTTTGGGGAAATGGATGGGAAGATGAGGTGAGGGGAGGCTGGGGGAGGGGAGGGAGAAGGAGCAGTGGTGGATATGGAAAAAAATCTAAATAAAAAATTAACAAAGAAAGAAAATTTGTAAATATGATGGCTTATAAAATTTCTTTTGCTTTAAATTACTATTTAAAAGATAATTTCAAAAGGAACAACAGAATATGAATGATAATAAATACATGAAATCATAAAAAAGATTAGTTCAGTTTTTAATAAAACTGGAATTATACTGTAACTAATAAAAAATGGCACAGTCCACCTGGGCTGGTATCCCAAGGAAAAGCACATCTTCCCTCTTACAAATGCAGTGTCATGGATTTGTGACAATCACAAAAGCCAATTGTACCCGTAAACACTGTCTGCTAATATCTTGATTTTTGACATCTTTCACATTTTTGAGTAAGCATCTTGGAGTCCCAGGGCTATATTATGTTGTACCTGCAAATTTATTTAAAGATTTAGGAGATGGTTTTTATTATTTTCCAAAGCAATGGTATTGTTTCCTATTCCCCCAATGGTGTGTGAGTGTCTACTTGTCCCACATCTTCACCAGCTCTTGGTATAGTTAGTCTTTTAATTTTAGTCTGTGTACAGTGGCATCTCTGTGTTATTAAGTTGACTTACCCAGTAACAAATGACCTTTCACATGTTATATTTCTCATTTATTTTCTTACTTTGGTTAACTCTCTTATTAGATCTTTAGTCTAGCTGGGTTTTTTTTTTTTTTTTTTTTTTGAGTTCTGAGTTCTTGAAACATTCTGTGTAACAGGTACATCATCTACACATATTTTCTCCCACACTCAGTTTTGGTTTTTGTAGTTTTTTAATTATGCTTTCTAAGAGCATAAGCTTTTAATTTAATAGAATCCAGCTTTTCAATTTATTCTCTAATAGACTGAGTTCTGGTGTCCTGGCCTAAACAAAAATCTTTGGCTAAATGAAAGTTACAAAGATCTTCAGTTACAATTTCTTTTGGAAGCTTTATAATGTAGAATTTTATGTTTGGGTTAATGAACAATTTTGAGTTCAAGTTTATATATAGGTTGAGTTATAGATTGAAGTTTATTTGTTCATATGAATATCTAACTGTTGATATGTTTAGTATGATCTACTGAAATCTACTCTTATATTAAATTGTCTTTTTAACTTGTTAAACTCCCTGTTCTGGGTTTCTGTGGGTGTATTTTTGTACTATCTATTCTGTTTCATTGGTTTATTTGCCAGGCTTTCTAACTGCACCACAATGACCTGATTACTATAGCTTAAAATTAAGTCACATTAGTCTCCCAACTGTTTTGTCAAAGTTGTTTTGCATACTAAGCATTTTCTAACTAATTTTAAAATTAGGCTTTTAGTATAGACATTTTATTGAAATGAAAATTAATACATAGGTTAATTAGAAAAACACTGATACCATGATAAACATTGAATATTGTCATATATACAATATATCTCTTCTTTAACTTAGATGTGCTTCAGTTTCTTTTAGTACATGCAACATTCCCATCTTTTGCTAGATTTATTTATAAGTATTTATTTTGCTGCTTTTTAAAAATTTAGCTTTACTTTATTTGGAAATAATGGGTGCTATACCCAGAGCTTTATACCCATTAAGGCAGGTACACTAACTTCCACTGCACTATAACCCAGGGTCTCGCTTTTGTTCTTGTTGTCATTTAGATTTGTGTTTAGAGACAAGTTTCTCATCAAGTTTTCAAGTTTGGCTTTGAAGTCGGTCTTTGCAGGCCTTGACCTTGTCATGTTCCTCTGTCTCAGCCTCCTAAGTAGTGGAATTATGAGCCGGTGCCTCTATGCCTAAATTGGTGAAGTTTTAAATAGATGCTTTTCAAATTTCCAATTGTATAAATTCACTTCCAAGTTCTATCAGTGTGTCTGTGTGTCTGTGTGTGTGTATCTGTGTATATTATATCAGATTTTGCGCATAACTCATCATCTCAGCTGTGAATTGCGTAAATAATACATCTTGCAATCCTTCATTCATTCATTTATATCTTTTTGCCCCTGTTACCCTCTCTGGTAGCTAATATGCAATGTTTAAAAATGATAGAAGAAGATCTCCATATGATGACTTCCTGATTCTATTTCTAGAGGCAATTTCCTAAGTGTCATACACTTTCTTTATTTGTAACCGAAGCTCTAATATATGCTGAGCTGAGCCTATCATGTGGGACAGCTAGTGACTTCCCTTCCATGAGGCAACAGTCACATTCAGGGGATGGTTCAGTGTTCCTGTCTTTAGAAAGGAAGTTTTGTGTAATGCCAGCATCCAAGTTGTATGAGAAGATAATCAATCATGTGATCAATGGTGACTACCACTGAGGACTTTTAAATGGGGCCAGCAAAAATAATGACTATGACATTTGCGACAGTTTCTCACACAGAGCTGGTGGCAGTTTGAAGCTAAGTGTCTTTCTTCTGTGAGTGACAGACATGTAGTGTGTATCTGTTGACTGAAGCACCAGGGACTAAGCAGTTGTTTACTTGTCCTTCTGTTTTGTTTAAATGTTCTCCTGTAAACAGTCTTTCTAGAGGACAAATGACAGGCTCTAAAGAGCTGCTCGGGGTAGCTAAAATTCATGCTTTATTTGCTTTCCGTTATACATTCATTTATAGATACAAGGTCATTATAAAATCTAATTTCTTGCTCACTTTTTGCTTAGCCACCAAAATTTGTACTTTTTTATTGTTAGAAAGGAATCTGAACCAAGAAAAGATAACAAAAAAACCCAAGAGTTTATTTTGCTAGTCAAAGGAAATATAATCCTTTTAAAAACTAACATGTTCTTCTGCAATCTTTTTGGAAGTGTGTATGTGGGATGGGACATATCACTATTCAGCTTCAATGCCTTCATACTTAAAAGGGGTGGATTGGGCTCTATAATTTAACTGCCAAATCCAACATTCATATCCATCTGGACATTTTAAAAAGGATCCTTGAGCCAGTCAGAATTGGCAGTTGGTTGTATAATCACACCTGCATATGGTGCAGAATTTATTTATTTTAATAGGCAACAGTGAGAGCATGAAAGTATTGCATGGTGTGCCTTGACTGAGAACCCGGGCTTCAACATGTCTGCACGTGTGAATGATTATATTATATTTTAAAGCTTTCTGTTAACAGCCTTTTGTTCTTTATTGCCTACAAATCAAATTAGTTGGGGATACAGTTCATTTTGAAATCATTTGGAAAAATTGTTTTGGTGTTCTAAAACTACTCCCTTTGTTTCAAAGTTTTGCAAAATTAAAAGAAAAAGCCACAAATCCCCATAACCAGTGAAAGAAAAAAATACATAAATCCAACAACAAATTAAATGTGATAAACACCTATTCTATAGGAGAGTGTGAGTAGATCCATGTCTCTCCGTGTCTGCCAAACTTCATTTAGATCCAATCCTCTGTGCACAAAGATAATCTTTCATACTCAAGTATCAGGGAGAATTTTGGCTTCAGTAAGACTGCATGTGCCTCGGTGAGAGATGAGACACAATGTCCCTCCTTAGTCTCCCCTCACAGGTACAAGTCTAGCCAGACATCCCCCCACCATGCGCTGTGACCAGAACTGGAGCTATTAAATAGTGGGGCTAGACTTCAGGATGATTTTGTAGAGACACAAAAGTAATTAAAAAGGAAGCTTGCTGCCAGGGAGGAAGTTGGGGAGAAGTTATCAAGCATCTTATTTGCTTGTTTTGTTGGCTAATGGAATTCAGACCAGGAAAATGGCAAAAACAATCTACAAAGTACATTCCCCATCATCTTGCTCAGGGTGACCCATACTCATTGTGTGAAAGGCTGATCAGTATTGATCAGGAGATTTCATCCAAATAGCTTTTCAAGAAGATTCCAGCTATCTCCAACAAGCACAGAAGGAGACATTTAAAAAACAAAAATTAAAAATTGTACTTAAGTTGCAGAATGTGTCTGTAGGTAACTCTGTCTCACATGTGCATGAAACCTGTGGATCTGCTTTGATCACATAGGGCCTTTCTCCTCCTCCATATCCCATCCCCTCTCTCCCTTTCTCTCTTTCTCTCTGCTCTCTGGCTGTACCATCGCTGCTGACATCAAAAGGTTTTGCTCCCCTTTCAAGAGAAGAACGTACTTTTGGAAGATTAGAGACTTCTAAGGCTTTTTTTCATCAGAAAGTGTCATTTGAAAATAAAACCATATTTTCAAAAATACATTTGGTTGCCTTTTCTGTTGAATACAATGCTGAAAATATAAAACTTTAGGCTAAAACTCATACTTGGTTCTGACCCCCATAAAAACAATGAGGGAAAAAATATTTTTATGATATTTCTTAGCCAGGCAGTGAAGAAACTATTCCTACATTCCCCAAAGGGAAGTGTTTTTAGGACATGGGTAGGGCAAGTGTCAGCAAAGAGCATTTTGTAATCATCACAAATGTGACTTGAGCACTCAACCTTGGGAGGGATGAGTGCTAATGGAAAGGGTGGGGATAACATTTGGAAAAAGAGCTGGTATTAGCTCGGGTCATGTGTTTGGACCAAGTAGTAATGTTCTTGTGAGTAATTTTTATTTCTGATGATAAAAATCCAGTTCTTAACAAGAAATAAAGGGGTTTTATACTATACAAAACAGTTCGATTCTGTTATTCATGAATAAGCAATGGTTGACAAGAACAATATTTATAAAGATTTATACATTATAAATTTGTCTTAGAAAGATTGATAAATCTGAACCAAACAATAACACCACTCCAGATGTTTTAAGGGGTAAAAGCATTAAGTGTTTACAGAATGAGTGGAAGGGATGTAAGTCAAGAGAGTGTGGAAGAGGGCTGAGCCACACAGCAGAATCTGCTGTCTCCTTCAGGCTTGCTTGGCCTCAAGTCCCTGGGAAAGAAGTCTATTTCTGGTCCAACCTCAGACTCTGGTTCCAGGGCACAATGGTTGAAATCTACTCCAGTGTAGTGGAAACATTACCTCTTAATGCCTGTGGAGGTACCAGGGATGGTTACAAAAACCCGTGAACTCTGCTACAGGTTGTCCCAATCCAGAGTCTCACTCATGCCTCATGCATGTCTTTCAAATCATGCTGACTTCTCTGCTTGGAAGAAGTCAGACCGTGTAAAGACAAGTTAGCTGGAAAACACAATAGTATGTTTCTGTTCTCTAGAATGACATAAGAGAGTGGTTCTCAACTTTGATGCATTATTAGAATGACTTTAGAATTAACAGCCAAGCTCATAATGAACACAGATGTTCCTTGGTCCCTAATGAGTCTATAAGTTGAAAATACACTGAGTGAAAGTGTGGTCAAGCCACATATTCGCCTAGCTGTCACAGTTTAGCAGCACAGTACAAAGCAGAGCACAGGTAGTCTTCCCTCATCATAGGATAGAGAATCATGACTCCATGTTGGGAAAGTACTGTGTCACGTGTCATTAGCTCAGAGAAAGATACAAATTCAAAATATGAAATATAATGCTAACTCCTATCAACATAGAATTAAAAAAATCCTAAGTCAAATCATTGGAAGTTGGAGACAGTCTATAAATTGAAATCTCTGCAGATTAAGAGTATTTTGCTTTTGCTTTTGCTTTTACACACTGCCAATAAGTCCAGTGCACAGCCACTATTGAACCAGAGATAGATAAGGCATAGCTGCTCAATGCTATGTATTGAATCTGATTCACTTGGTCTGAATTTGAGCCCAGGATTTGGCATTTCCAATAAGGTCTGAGGTGACTCTGCTGTTGGGTACTGACAACGCTAAGCCATACAATAGTTCTCAATTGTTCAGCAGGAATTCTCAAAGTTGAATGTGTACTGGATTACTCAAGGCCTTGTTAAGATGTCTGATTCTGAAAGTGTGTGGAGAAGCCCAAGCATCTGAATTTCTCACAAGTTCTTAAAGGGTGCTCAAGCCACTGTTCTGGAACCCATCGCTCCAACTGCTACAATGGGTTGGGACAGAGCTGAGCCTGCCAATGGCTTTTTCTACAACAGGTGGCCGCCATGTGGTACTGTTAATGAATTCAAAGAAACTTGGATCCAACTCAGCAGAAGTGAAGTACAGTTATTCACATCGAACCTTGTTAACCTTTGTCTTTCTTCCATCCATATATTACTGGTAAGTTAGAAGAAGGAATCATAGGAGTAGATAACTGGATGGCAGAAGCAAATGAAAGGAAAAAAAAAGATCATTAATCATCAACGTTCCAATAAATAAGAAGGGTTATCACCACACTTTAGTCTTTCAAAAACTAGGGCAGCATCAAAATGATAGATGACTGGCAGAAGTGAGCAGTCTGTCACATGGTTTCCAGGGAATGAGATTTTGAGTGACCTCCAGCATACTGATAATTAATTCAACACACATCAGATGCTGAGTGCTGTGTCTTCTCTTCTGTGCATTCTGGAGAAACAATTCCTGAATTAGCACTCAGCTTTTAAAAGGAGGTTACCATAAACAGGAAAGAAACAATGGCTATTCGGCAATAATGGTCTTTAAATGATGTGTTTCATTTTAAATTACTATGTCAGAGTTTTAATAAAAATTGTGATTTGGGGATGACTTTATCTATTTCACCGTCTTTTTTTTTTTTTTCAACACAACCATAATATGGACAGGGTACTGGAGCCCTGAGATGAAGCTTCAATCACTCATTATGGTTCTTGCATAAGCAAAATGAATCAGAATAAACTGTCATGAACTGAGAATCCATGACTCATATTTATGATGAACTGGGAGTAGTACCCACCCCTGCCACCAAGGGAATACAATTATGATATGTGTAAAGAAAGAGGAACTAATAATTTCTGACTCTATTTTAATTTTCAACTCAAAATAATCAAAATGTTTCTCCATCAATATCTATCACTCCCTCTGACATTCACAGACTTTGAAATGACTAATGTACTCTTTGCCTAGGAACACTAAAACATGTATGATGGTTATGGTTTTCTTTCCCTCAGTATCCCTGAATGAGGGGGTTCAGCTTGTTTGTTGTTTTGTTTTGGTGTTGGAAGAGGTTGTTGCTTTGTTGTTGGTTTTCCATAGTGACCAAGTTTCTGACTCTCTGGATGCCAGTGAGTTGGTATGATTGTTTATATCTTTCTGTCATAACTATTGATAGTTAACTTCCTCTCTTGCCTCTTTCCACTCTGTACGGTGACTAGCCATTATTCTCCAGCTAGTCTACTATGCTATTGTAATCAAAACAGCAGCAGCAAAAATTCTATCACCCTGAGTTAAGGAAACTTCAAGGATAGTAGTATATATGGACAACAGCCAATACACTTATTGATACCACACTATGATTTTAGACATTTTGAATCTTACAGCGTAGTTTTAGAAGTAGGATATATGTATAAAACCATGAGCAACAATATAATGATTATATTTAGATGATGAAAATCTAATCTGAAATATTACATGTATGTCTCCAGTCACCAAGACCTAGTTTCCTGAATCAAGCCAGCCTTGTATAGTATGAGGTTGCTGCATTTACAAGTTAGGTGCAGACACAAAGAAAACTTCCTGTTGACTTGCTAGCTAGTGGAGAAAAGAACAGAGAAAACCTGAGGATCAAACCAATAGTCCAGATTTAAATTTTCTCATTCCTGTAACAACCCCAAACTTTTCAATAGCAAGGCACAACATGAAAGAAGTAGTTGGGGGGGGGGTAAGCATATTTTAGGAGAATTGGATGGCTAACATTAGCATGTGTGACTCCATCTTTCTACTCACAGTGAAGAAAAACCCAAACCTTTTGAAGGAACCTCAGCCTATGGCTGGACACAGCACAGTTTAATACAGAAATAGTACTGTTGGAAAAATAGTGAGAAGATGGTGATACAGAAGCAATTGGTTATCTAGCCTTAACAGAGCATGAGGAATACCAGGCTGGTCCTGTGTAGTCTATGAGGGACACTACAGTTCATAGAGAACATGGAATGAAAAAGGCTAGAGGCAGAGGGATAATGTTGAAGGACTCTGGGAGACCAAAGGACTCTTGAAAAGCCATATCATCAAACTTCAGTGATATCCAATCAAGTAGGCAGGCTAGCTGTTCCTGCCTTGACAAGCCAGAAATCATAGCAACTATTTAGTCAGATAAGCTATTCACAAGCTTACAAGAAAAATAGGTATGCTCCACTCATAGGAGAAAAGGCTTTAGATTAGCATGTGGATAAGGATTTATCCAAATAAAAGGAAAACCTGATACTGTGCTAATGACTGAACAACTCAGGGGACAAAATGTGCCAATGGTCTAAGAAGAGAAGAATAACCATCAAAGACAGGAAGATGAAGACAGGAAACCTTTACCTTAGCATCTCGCTGTAGGAAACAGACTCAAAATCAGGGTGGCAGTTTGTAATTTACAAAGATGCTGTTGAAAGAGACTTCTGCTGATACCCAAGACCTATTGCCAATTCAGTGTTCACACATCAGATGCTGGGAGCTGTTATCAACACCATGTGGCAAGAAAACTTTGTTGAAAAAAAAACTTTTAATTTTTATCAGCATAACGTCAGCTCATTATTTTTTTTTAAGATATGACAGTACTATAGGATGGAATTATAGACCAGAACCCCTGTACAAGAGGCCAGTATTCTTCACAGTTTCAAGACTTTACCTGACACCAATGAGACAGTAGGATAGACCATCCTGTGGTATACAGGGCTGCCATATGAAGAATGTAATGAAGCATCTTTGGCCTCTTTACTCTTACCTACTATTCTTACTGGTACCAAGTCTAGTTTCCTGTTGTAGCTATCCACGATTCTCCAGACATTTGGAATCAGGAAAGGTGATATCTCAAGCAGGATTTTTATTAGTCAAGTTTCTCCACATAAAATTAAAGATTGCAGTTTCAATTTTGGTGAAGAATAGTGTTGGGATTTTGATGGGAACTGTATGGAATCTATAGGTTACTTATGGTACAATGGCCATTTTCACAATATCCATCCTACTGATCCTTGAGTGTGAGAGATCTTTCTAGATTCTGGCATCTTCTTCAGTTGCTTTACTCAGTGTTGTACCGGTTAGTTTTGGCTGACTTGACACAAACTAGAGTCACCTGAACATGAAGAACTTCAGGATAATAATTGCCACCATCAGACTGGTCAACAGGCAGGCATGCCTGAGGAACATTTTCTTGATTGCTGGTTGATGTGAGAGAGATCAGCCTCCTATAGGGAGAACCATACCTGGGCAGGAGGGCCTGCACTCTATAAGAAAAGGAAATGAGTAATCCAAGGAAAGCAAGCTAGTTAGCAGTGTTCCTCCATGGTCTCTGCTTCAGTTCCTGCCACCGAGTTACTGCCACTGAGTTCCTGCCTTGACTCTTTGGTGGTGAACTGTAACATTTAACATGAATGAACGCTTTGCCTTCTCCAGTTAATTTGGCCAGGGCTTTTATCACAGAACAGAAATTGAAATAGGACAAGGGTCTTAGTTTTCATTGTACAAGTCTTTCGTCTCCTTGGTTAGTCTTTCAGTAGGGGAAAGAAAAAGGTGACAAGAAATGAGAAAGGAGAAAGACCAATTCTTAAAAGTTCTCCAGACATTTTCAAATATCTTCTGGGCAAAACACATACAAACTGTTCTCTATTGAGAATGACTAGATTGAATAAATAGATGAGAGGAAATTGCTTTCATATTTTGGAGCCTCAGACCTCACCTAAAGTAAACTGATGTAAAGCAAAGGGAAATGGGTAGTATTACAGCTCTGATACAAGCCCTGATATGAGGTTTAAAGAAAGATGGGGAATCTATGCACATGTCTAGAACATCTTGACTCCTCCTTCTGTGCATTCTCAGTAGGCAGAGATGCCATCTTGGTTAGCACCACCTTCCCAGAAGAAGTAGTGAATCTTGCAAATGTTTCTCTCTGTGTGTGGGCTGTGGAAGCTGAGATTAAAGAGTGAGACACATCTCACTCTTATAAAACTATGTGATCTGTCTCTGCTGTTTAAAAGCCTTGTGGGATATTTGAAGTAAATTCTCACAGCCATTGACATTTAAAGCTGCATTTATGAGCTGAAAGAGAGCGCATGCTCCACAAAGTGAGCTCATTGCCTCTGGAAACCTAGTCTACACCACACTGTGAGGAGTATGGTCACCATGCAAAGAAGGCATCTCTTGTAGAGTGTTGGTCAGCATCTCTGATCATAAGAAGTATCTTGAAACAAAGGTAGAGAGAGCTAAGAAAATTGAAAGCTCTAAAATTCTTTGCTTTTCTCTTCCTTTTAGTCTGTGATATCTTTTGGCAATGCTTTTATATTAAATTTCAAAAAGAGACTAAAAAGGAATTCTTTTATTCTGAATCAAACTTGAAGACTATTAAGAACACCATTTGCTAGTGTAACTTAGCAATGTCGTGACATAACAGAAGACTATGGAGTGCTATGTTTTCTGCCCTAATCTCTCCCTGTCTATATCCCTGGATGCCACATAATGACTGACAGCACTGGCTACTGAGGACCATCAATATTAGGCATTTTTAAGAGAAAAAAATAACTTTCCTCATGCCCCATCTCAGCAGCATGTTAGGGACTTTCTCCAGCCTAACACTGCCATTAGATATAGACATAATTGTTCATCAAGCTGGTACCACATGATGGGGCCTATGTGCTGAGATGGCTGAGGACACTGGAACTCACTTCTTCAGATCATTTTGAGCCTATAAAGATTCCCTGTATACTTTTACAGACAAAATTGTTTTAAAGAAAATGACATAGAATGAACTACAACAAATACCTTTTTTTCCTCCAAGAAGCCTACCCAACCTTCCACTTAGTAGAGTCCTCATTTCATAATTTTGTGTATAACTTGAAATCAATCTGTTCTGATTACACAAGGGAAGGTACTCCAGGGAAAATGACAAGAGGATTAATACCCACCTTCACTCACTTAGTCATTATTCATTCATTCATTCTCTTTTTTGGGAGGGGGAGCACCAGCACTATGTGCTTTGTGTATAGACAAAGACTAAGACCTGGGATGTTCTTGCCATCCTGTACTGTGATGGGAAGGTCTGGTTCAGAAAGCTTTTAGTCTTTCAGCTCTTTTTTATTTATGAAATAATGGTCCAGGCTTCCAAAAAAAGAAGACATTTTCTTTATTCCATAGGTTTCATCTTGTGAGTTAACCTCACAAATAGAATAGAAAGAGACTGAAACATTTGCTTATGATGTAGGCTGACTTGATTTAGCACGCCAATAAACTTGCTTTGAAATCTCAATTCTCAGTTAAAAAAAAAGATAATGAAAGAGTGAGGGTTAAAGTGATGTATTTGTGTTTCTAAGTTGACAAGGAATAGAGCACCATAGTTAGCCTCCCTTCTCAATTTGACTGAACATAGAATCCCCTGATAAGCGGAAACCTTATTTGCCTACATCAGATTGGCCTGTTGACATGTCTGTGAGGCATTTTCTTAATTGTTAGTTGATGTGGGAGAGCACAGTTAGGATGGGTGGAGCCATCTCTAGGCCTGTCAACCTAGGCTGTAAAAGAACCCTATCTGAACAAGCCAGAGAAAACAGGCCAGAGAACAGTGTTTTTCATTCTTTCTTCCTCAGTTTCTGCTGCTAGATTCCTGATTAAGTTTCTTTCGTGAATTCCCTCAATGATAGACTGTGACATGAAAGTGTAAACCAAATTTCTTCCCTCACGTTGTTCTTAGTCATAGTATTTCTGACAACCACAGAAAGCAAGCTGGAATTCCAGCACAGACTGGCTAGAATCTCCAGAACCCACACCCTACTGAAGAGCTACTGTAGCCAACAATTGCTGGTAGGAAGAAGAGGAATTGAATCATGGATTTTTTTTTTCTTTAAATATGGCTACTGGTAGATTTCTCATACTTCTGTGGATGCCACACCCATGAACACATTGACAGCACTAATTTGATTTAGTAAGCTATGTCAGAAAAGACATAAATTGGTAAGGTGCTTGTTGAGAGATGGGAAAACTTGGAGAAGAGGAATGGAGGTATAAATGATCATATTTTATTGCATATAGGTAAGACGTTCTCAAAAATAAAGATAAATATTGGAAGAAGCAAAATACTTTTTGTTCTAAAATCTTCCTAAGGTCTTTATATGAAGCAAAGAATACAAAGTATTTTTAATATGACACCAATAAAGCCTACCTCATTTTAATATAAATAAGTATCTTCATTTGTTTGACAAATTATTTGAAAGGAAGGAAGTAGGGTTCTCCCCTACTGCCTTTACAACAACTGTTTCCATGTATTTTTGTCAGAAAACCTCACTAGTGTAATTCCATAGAAATAACTTCTCTACACCTGTGCGCTATTATCCGGGTGGGATAATGCAGTGTTGGCTGGTGACTAATGAGTTTTATTCTCGTTTCAGCTCCTCCTGCTTGTTGGTATAGACTTCTGAGGAAATATACTAAGGTGACTCGTAGAACTGAAAGAAGAGAGGAAAGCTAGCTAGAAGCTACAATTATCTAGAAGCCTTGAGCTATCTGCAAGCCATGGATCGAAAAGAAAACTCAGGGAAGGTGATAAGAGAACGTTTAAAGAGGGTGCTCTGTATATTCAGTGCAGAAGCCTTACTATCACTGATGTTTGCATTCTCACTAATGTAAAATGGAGGACATGAACATCAGGTTAAGGGGTAAGTTCTAGATTTCTTATCCAGCATTCAGAAAATATCCTAGAACTATAGCAACTGCCTCAATATCAATCCCATCAGTCCTTGAGATAATCTACTGACCTGCAAGTGATGGTTTGACTAGGTATGGTCCCATAGACTCATGTGTTTGAAAGCTTGGCCCTTAGAGAGTGACACTAGGAGATGTGACCTTGTTGGAGGAAGTACGTCATGGAGGGGCTGGCTTTAAGGTCTTATATGCTCAACTATACCGAGTATGGCACATAGTCTCCTTCTGCTGCCTCTGCACCTTCTCCAGCACCATGTCTAATCACATGCTGCTATGCTTCCCACCATGACAATAATGGACTACACCTCTGAAACTGTGAGCCAGCCCCAATTAAATATTTTTCCTTTATAAGAGTTGCTGCGGTCAGGGTGTCTCTTCACAGAAAACCCTAAGTCAGACCCTAGGACACTTGGCTGCTAGGCTTGCCCCCTTCAATAACTGGAAACCTTTCCAGAGCTTCAAATGCCCTCTTGTTTAAAGAATATGTAGAAAAGCATGATGGGAAAATATTAGGAACTGGATTAAATTCTTTTCCACAGCTTCCTCTGTTTTCATTACTTTTGCTTGCACCATTCCAAATTAATCTCTCCAGAGAATCCAATTTAATCCTGCTAAATACCCGGACTTTATTCAAATCCTTCCCAACTTACCATTTCTTTCTTAAGATAAATACAAGTATTATGATCTTCCTCTATGCATATTTCAGATCACACAGCCCACCAACTCCTACTCTTTTCTCTGCTCTGCTCTAAATGGACTGTTCCTGTTCCCCCCCCCAACCTCCAGGAGTCATGCAGCATGTAGTTTTGGATTTTAACAATATGGTCTCTCTATTTTGATCACTGTAATTGTATTGATTTCATAATACAGACAACATTCACACATCAAGCACACACAGAACACACATATCATGGATACATGCACAGTGCACACATATATGCACAACATATAGCATACATACAACATACAAATACAAGCACACAACACATACTCATGGACACAACACACATGCACAAAACACACATTCCACACATACAATACACGCTAGTGTTTAACACATACATGTACACATATAACATACTTATCATACACATATCATGCACACATACAACATACATACATGAGGCACACACATATAACACAGACAAACATACATCACACACAACACAGATGTACACACACTATGCACACACATCAAGCTCCCAGAACACAACATACACACACAGTTATACACCTGGGAACTACTTTTCATCTTAGGAGAAGGGTCTTATATCTTTTAATCAGCATTATTTTCCAGAATTTGATAAATTAGTGGGAGAAGAATAGATAATTTGTTGTCATACTGTAGACTCAATAGATGTTGTTAGCTTTTTAATTTTAGTTCATTCATTTTACTTCTTTTTTTGTTTTGATTTTGCATTCATACTTGAATTACATAAGCTTCTCCTCAATCTCTTCAAAGGGTTCCTTCCTATCATCCCAATTCATCTTTTTAGGCAGAAACTAACAAAATCAGAGCAGCAATACACAATAGAAGACTGAGAAATAGATAGCATGTAAAAATAAATTTTTCCCTACAGATTATGAGGAGAGGAATGGAACAGAGAGACAAACAAGATAGAGGAATCAATAAAGAAACATGATTCATCAAACACAGAGCTCCATCATGTAACGGGCATAGTGCTGATAAGTGGGTAGGTGCGTATGTAGGGAGAATGATCTCTCCTCTGAAAGCTTGAGCTCTAGGTGGGAGTTCATACACAGAGAGCTCATTTCATTTTTGCTAGGGTACCAAAGTAGAAGAATTGTACTGATGTGTATTGATTAACCCACCAAGCTCAACTCAATTAACCTAGAATGAGTTAATGCTTCCTTCAGAAACAGATGCCTCAGCTGAGATTGGAAAGATTGATGGGGCCAAGCAACCAGAGAGTCCCTGGCTATATGCCAAAAGCCTAATGTTGAGAAATAAGGACAAACAACAAAGAAGAATGTCAGTGTGATGGGAAGAGATGGAAGAGGTGTGCTCTGAAATGAGAGAGAAGGAATAAGCAGGTCCTGTTCTTTGAAGGCCATGCTACAGATTTAGACTTTATCCCAAGTGCAAATGAAAGCAAAAGCTTTAAGCTTAAGAATGAAACAACCAGATCGGTGTTGTATAGACTTTCATTGTACTTAGGGTAAAGACATTCTAGAATGGCAGATGTCAGTGTAAGAACCCATAGAGAAGATCACTATGAGGCATCAGGTGATGGTACATGGCACACGAACCGAAGTGCTGCAGAGGGATTGAAGGATGGCAGATGGACTGAGGAGAGTCTTAGTAAACACTAAGCAACCAAGTCCCATAGTTCATCCAGAGAGAGGAGTAAAAATAATAAAAAATACATGTCTGTGAAATAAATAAATTGCTTTCCATATATCCTACTTAGTCAACTTTATTTTAAGTGTAAGGCATTAGATTCAATGCAGAGACATATTCTTTACTTACCCTGAAGTGAGGAGCTAGCACTGATGAACCCTACCTGAAGAATGAGGGAATCAGGTTGCTCTGTGTGTACTTCTTCACCTTCCCAGCTGCCTTTCTCAAGACCAACTCAGAGAATAAAAATGAAGAGGCAGTCGTACTTAGGGTGCTGGTAGGCTTGACCTTCTAGTTGATGACTGCTATTTGCCTTACCAGTACCAAGTGAGCCTAGAACATTGGCATTCCTGATGTACATGTACAGGGCTAGGCTCCTAGGTCAAGCACTTACATCCCACGAGGAAACGCTAGCCAGGGTCTTTTTGGTGTGTGGTTTCTGGTGAAAGATTCATCAGTGACTAAAACTTACTCACCAACATCACTTTAGCACTCACCTTGGGGTGCTCTACCCACTGAGGATTACTCCTGTTGTCTAGGTTGCTTCTTGGCACAGATGCCAGCAAGTCCAGGTAATCTGCAAGGAAAGCATGCCTTCTTGCTCTTCTGTGTGGTACAGGCCATGGCTGCTCAGGCTCTACCTCTCTCACCATCACTCTCTAGTTCTGGATCTTTGTAACATACAGCCTGAGGCAAATAAGCTAATGTGGTAGCTAGGTAGTTGCCAGAGAGGTCTATGACACGGAAGAATCCAATCCATATGGGGAATCTTACGGACTATCCTTCATTGGTTCCAGGAAGTTCAAACATCCATCTTATTGCCTTCATGTGAAGATACTCCAGATTCTCTACTGCAGTACTAATTGTGTAACTTACTACACTATCTCCTCCCAGCCTTCCGGCTGTAATGTCACGGGAAGGACCAGGAATGTTGGTTTTATAGAACTAATTCTGGGTCTTCTTAAGAAGACTTTTGGGTAGAAAGACAGCTTCAAACGCTGGCAGCCTTAACTATAGAAATTAGATTCTTGGTGTGGTGGCCTTTATTTTAACCTTAGCCACAACAGCAGGAACACAAAATAATGTCATTTAAAACCCCTTTGTTTTTATTTAAGTTTTTAAGATATCTTTTGAGATCTCCATATGGGAGTACTGTATATCACCTCCGCTCCTTCCTCCCTCCTCAGCTTCTCCTGTGCCTTGTCCACTCCCTTGCAAGTTCAAGACCCTTATTTTGTGTTAATCTCCTTACAATCTTCCAGCTCCCTTTAGTGCTGCCCCCATGTTTGTGTTTAGGCTTGACTGCTTTGGATTAGATAACCTGTCATGGGGCTCATCCCTGGAGACGACTGGGTCTCCTTCTCTCTGTAGTCATTGACTGTAGCTCCTCACTTCAGGGTAAGAACTTGTGAAGTTTCTCCATTGGTGTGTCAACTGGTATTGCCATTGTGTAGGGCTAATTTAGGAAGCTTTCTTATTAAAACTCTATGAATATAGAATCCTTGTCATGTCCAGAAGATACTCTCCAGCAGCAGGCATTCTGGTCTTCCACAGTGTTCCCTGGGCTTTATGTGTAGAGATTGCATTGTATGTGAGCTATACTTATCTGTGAGTGTAAAAATAAGCATTTAGAATACAGATAAGAATTACATTGTTTTAGGAAAATGGCAGTAGTATGCACATCCACAGTTCTCATCTAGTACCTGTGACCCCCTCTAACCATGAGTAGCTGGCTAGGTTCACAGTTACAGGCATGCCTTCCTACCTACTAAGTGGAGCCTTAGTGAAATCTAATCACTGTTGATTACTCCAAAGATATAAATGTCATGGTGATAGTCTTATTTATATCTTGCCATGCTGGTTGTTGTGGTTCATAGACTTCACTGTTGAGTAGGGTTTTCTATCAATTGGTTCCCCCCTTGAAAATTTGCATAGAACCTTCAGATACTCTGAGAGCTAATCCTTGTGGACTGGGCTTCCACATCAGATCAGGTCCAGCTCCATTCCTCAAAGTCCTGGGCCTAAGGTAAGTACCATCAGCAATACATCTTATCTTTGTATTCTGGGAGGCAACCAAAGGCAATAAGCAATACTCTATATTTATGGGAGTCTCTTGGGCTTCCTTGACCAGCTAGTTGAAGGAATATTCCCCATGCCTGGTACTGGAGTTTTCTTAGATATACTATGGTTCTTGGTGGCAGCATTATCCCCACATGTAGCAAAGCTCCATTTAAACCATATATATCATCATCAATATATTATATATTAATTAAACTTATAAAATAATATTTTCCAATGACTTTTTCAAATATCCTTAATGTTATTTATCTCTCTTTCCTCCCTCTGCATTACCCTCCTTTCCTCTTCTCCAGTTAATGCCCCCCCCCCGAGTTTTTCCATTTCTTTGTCTTATGACCTTTATCCTATATCCATCTCTAGAGTTCACTCTCTTCTCTTCCTCACCACGTGGTCCCTTCCCCTTCCCTGGTTTCTGTGGTTGCTGGAGGTTATACACTCAGTCTAAAGAGTCGGAGCTGGAATCCACAGATAAGAGAATATGCAGCATTTGTCTCTCTCAGTTTGGATTAACTCACTCAATATAATAAAATGAAATTTTCAGGGAAATAGAAGAAAGTGCCCTTTTATAGACTGTTATAATTTAAACCAGGATAACCTTTAATTCTTCAAAATGGAAAAGCTAAATTAGATCATCAGACAGCGGACTGGAGGACAGAGTGTTAAGAAGCCCTGTGAAAAATCGCCCCTCCCTCCCTCCCTACATGCCCTCTACTACAACCCAAGATTTGCTTTCTGAAGTCTGGGGCTGAGCCCAGGACTGTTTGAAATTTACGTTACTGCAGGAGTTTCGATCAGTCCAAGGTACCCTAGGGAGTAAGATCAAGAAAGAGTGGCAGATCGAAAGATGGAAAGAGGAAGGTGGGAACAAGCCAATGACAATCGAGGCTGTCACTCAGATGGGTCTGTGGGAGAAACACCACCAGCTTGGAGAAGAGTCCATAGAGACTGCGTTTTTTATCCCAGTGACCAAGCATATTAGGAAACTGGAGTAAAGTGACCGTTCAAAATTTTAATGAGAACAAGTTGAATTTCTTCAAGTTTGAAGTGCTGTCACTTTTGTTTGTATTATTTCCCTTCCAATTTGAGACATCTTGAACAATGACTAATTGCTGTTTTCTGATAGACTATTTCTCACAAAAAGCCTCTTCCATGAAAATCAGTGAATAATCTACAAGTGTTCTCACCAGCAAAGGGATGGAAATGGAAAAGTAATTGCATGCCTTGCACCTGCCTCTGAAATTCATTAGCAGCTTATGCTACCCTGAAACCCTCTTTGAGGATGTTAAAAACAATCACACAATTCTTCTGCCTCATCCTGTGTTTCATGATGCCAGCACTTCAGTGGTCCAGACACTGAAAGGGATTGAGATACACAGGCTGTTCTCAGACACAGACTAGGTCTCTGCATGCCATTCATTCTGAATTCTCACCACTTCTCCAAAGAGAAGCACCTGTTTTTGCTTCACAGGCCAGAGCAACTCAAAAGCTATCAAATTAATTAACACTCAGACGAAAAAGAACTCGGAAAAACTGGTTATACTTTTAAAGAAATTTCACAAATAGAAGTTTTTCATAAAAAGCAAATTGGGTGCTGTAGTTTATTTAGAAGAAACACTTCATTTTCTTACAGAGAAATGATATATACAAATGGGCAAGTTGAGCCCCACCAAAAAGAAACATGTTACCTTTTCCATACCAGCTCTATTAACTTGCTCAAATACTATGTGTGGATCCCATTTCCAAATCAGCCGCCTCCAGTGGTTAATTGTGGTTGTTGACTTGGTAGGTCTAGAGTCACTTAGGCATTATGGGATGGAGTTTTTAGACTGAGTTAACTTACATGAGACACACATGTGTGCAACACCATTCCATGGGCTGGGGTTGTTAGGATTTTGTGTGGATTTGGTATGGTTCGAATTTACCCAGTTATCTGGTGGCAGATTTCTATGGATGCACATGGGAACTCGGCAGAAGGCAGAGGCAGATAGCAGGAGACTCTTAACAATGGTTGTTTCCACGTAAAATAGAGCTTTATTGTCAGATGGGTATGGTTATGATTAGCAGAGAAGGTTATGATAACAGAAGTTATGATAGCAGAAGACAGTTATAATAAGCAGATGAGGAGAAGGGAGAGGAAGAGAAAAGAAGGGAAAGAGGGGGATAGGAGCGCCCCCAAGAGAGGGCAAAGGTGAGAGAGATTCAGAAGTGGGAATCTTGCTTTAAATGGGGCTTGATGTCAGAACTCAGAGGAGAGTGTGGCTTTACATACTATCAGGGCCCCCAGACTGAGTGACAGCTAGAAAGCAAGTGGAGGCCCAGCACTCACTCCTTTCTGCTTCCTGACTATGAAGATGATGTGACCCGCTGCCTCATGCTTCTCCTGGTATGCTTTCTCTCCAACATTGGACCATACTCAAACTGACTGAAACAAACCTGCCTGCATCACTTGCCTTCCCCAGGTATTTTATCATAAGAAAGAAGAAAGGAACTAGTGCAGGGTGCTGTTGCTTAGAGAGACTTCGGCAGGCAGTTCTTCCACGGTGCCTCATTCAGCTCACCCTGTGTGCCTCCTGCATGCTGCACGGATGCTGTACAGACATGGAAGCTGATTTCCTTCTCCCATCACACCTGCCATTCTGGGTACAGCTCTTTGTGGATAATAGTTTATAGACAAGTACAGGACAATGATCCCTATTACTACACACAAAACTGCATTTTAAGAATGCAACCAAGGGGGGGGAAAAGATATTGATTTGAGCACCTATTTTACTGTGTGAAATTTAGGCTCAGAAAAAATTGGCTAAAAACTACCTCTCTATCTTAGAAGTTTCGTCACAACAAAACAAATTAAAAGGTCACATGATGAGCCATGGAAGTATCCCAAAGAAAAATAACTGAGAAAAGAAACCAGATATTCATATCAAGGGTTCAAGTAAATCTGGTTAATACATAGAATGTAATTTAAAACTTAACGTCCCTGGTACAGAGGGATAAAGAATACATATTGGATATCTTTCTATCCCTAGCAATATTCATTTCAACTACAGGGAGATTAGCCTGTAATAAGAGAACCAGATATAGTATCATAGGACACTGTAGTTGTGAAGTGAAAACCTCAGTGGTTAGAAGTGATCAAGAGGGCCAGAGAGATGCTTACCAGACCAGGAGAAGCGGGGCTGAGATAGGCTTGAACACTCATTGCGATGTCTGCAAAGGAACAAGAAAGCAAAGGAACATCCTGATGAAAATTCTTCTGTGCTGATGAATGGGACACTGGCCTTTGCCCTCTTCATCTCGGAAGGATGCTGCCCGAGCACCCTAACTTTCCCTAGTGCTCCCTGTAATTGGCCGTATACCTGGAGTTAATGATGCTGTCACTTCTATCTGGCTTGAACTTTTTTTTTTTTTAGCACAAACAAAAACAGAAACTGAGTTTTTTGCTTGTTTTGCATTTGGCAGAATCCTTGAGCTTAGCATTGATCATCATGGCCTCGAGACCCAGGTTTCTCAAGGAAACACCTTTGTCACCTCCAGCTGGGATACAATCCTTTCACTGAAGCCGAGTGTACTGGTAGCAATTCTATCATACCCTCCATCTAAACATTGTATGATGCTTCCACCCCATTTTACCCTGAACAAACACAGTTTTAGAACTACTCTGCCTCTGAAATTCTTTTCATCATGTTCTCTGCTATATTGTAAATTCCGGGTTAATCTCATTCTTGACTTTATCTTTCCCTCCTGCACTTTGTGGATGAAGAATCTGTAGTACAGAGATTAGACATCTTAACATAGATCGGAGATGATGAGATGAAGACTTAGCTGGTAATGCGCTTACTGTAGAAGCTTCATGACTTGAGATCAGCCCCTCACTCATGTAAAAATTATGCACGATGACTTGTTTCTATAACCCCAGTGATTCACAGACAGAAACAAGAGGACCTTTTGTTTCTCTGGTTAGCTAGCTCAGCTGAATTGATGAGATACAGGTTCAGGGAGCGATACTATCTCAAAAAATAAGGTGTCTAGGGATAGTAGAAAAATGGAGCACACATGCGCTATAGAGAGAGGCAGAATCGGAGGTGTGATGCTGGTGACCAGTGAGAGAATGCTGAGATCCACATGCTGGCATTAACCAGTACAGTCAGCAGGACAGGGTACAACAGCCTGGAGCTTATGCAAACTGACCAGATCTCTGAATCTGCCATCTGGCTATGGGATCTCCCTGGCTCTAGACAACAACAGAGGCCTGAGATGAGGAAATATTCACTGTCTAGATTGGAACGCTTTGAAGGACCACCATAGCCCAAGATGCCACTGGAGGCCATATTAGTGTCAGTGGTCCTTTTTGCTGCCCAAGACTGTGATGAAGCCTCAGCTTCCTATGGATATATGTAATCTGTGTCACTGTCTGACCCCTTGATGAAATACTTAGGCTTAGCTGCCTCAGGGCACCATGTAATCTGTGTGGTGGCCTGTGTAAGTGGCCTGTGTAACCACCTGAGGCCATGTCGAGGGTCAGGATCAGTGGTCCTGATACAGCCATTGATGTCTATGGTCTATCTTATGACCAAAAGACATGCGGATCCCTATGGCCCTGACAATGCTATGGACTCGAGAGAGCTGACTGGCAGATAGCCAAAGAACTAGCCTCACACCTTCCCAGCCCATGACACAGGTGACAACGTATACACAGGAAGGGAGAACTGGCACGGCCCCTCATCAGCCCACAGCACTGAGGTGAAGGTGGTAGCATGGGTGTGGGTGCAGGAAAGCTGGCTCTGGCTACCACAGGGCTCTCCTCAGTTGATGGTTTCAGGCTTCAATGCAAACAGAAAGACTCATCCTCCTTAGGGGGCTGGTCACAAGGAATTTGGCCAAGCTTCAGTGAATATATGAACAACACAAAATGGACTTTGGAGGAGGCATGGGGTGGGGTGTGGACACGGCAGGACTGGGAAGTGAGTGTGATCAGGGTCCACAATGGCTTTTCAAATAATCCCATTGAAATTTTTAGGTCAATTTTGTATCTTGACTAAATTTACAATACACTTGTTTATTCAACTAAAAAAAATTTTTAAATGAGGTGGAGAGTTATCAAGAAAGACACTAGACTTTGATCCCTGTCCTGTTCACACATATGCACATGCCAATATGAGAGTGCTGCATATATATACATATGTACACATACATATACACATATATATTCAAATAGACAAAAAATTATAATTTTGTGTTTTTGCCAATTTCTGATCGATGAAAATTTCAAATGTATGTACCAATAAAATATGTCTCCATAGATTTTAAAGTATTGGCCCCAAATGAGAGATCTAAGCTTGTAAGTGCCTGCCACTTCTATTAGTCCGCTTTTTCCCTAGATGGTTTCAGTTCTCTTTTCACAGTGTGCACATCCATGTGACTTTCTGTATCTCCATAGAACCCAGGCATCGTTGTCCAGTGACAGTACACATGTGTCAGTTTCCTATCCGAGGCTGGATTTCTTCCCTTATATAGTCACCACCAACAACAGCATATAGACTTGTCACTATAGAGACTCTTCTCACCCCTTCATTACTCATCTCCAATAACTCTCCACCTCTAAGATTTAATTTCTGAATTTAATAACATTAATTTACAAGTAATTTATATTTAAAATAATAGCAATGAATTGATGACAAGTATGATATTTTTTTCTTTTCTAAAACATATAAATGTTATCACACAGCATATAGCCTTGTAAAACCTCCAAATAAAATTCACTCTGTGCTGCGTGTGGTGGCTCACATCTGTAATCCCAACACTCTGGAGGCTGAGGCAGGAGGATTGCTCTGAGATAGAGATGAGACTACTGAGGAGTTCAGGGTAGTTGGAACCACAGAGAGAGATTCAATAAAAGAAACTAATAAAGAGGAAAATGTGTGTTGGTCAGTAAGACTAGCACATTCACAAGACTGTGCAGGTGCCACAGATACATACTTCTAGAGCTGGCTATTCCTTCCATCAGTCCACAAAAAAAACTGTGATTATTTATACTGGTCCCTTTTTATCCTCTCCTCCAGTGCCCCAAACCCACTAATCTCCATCCCTATGGATTTGGTTGCACTAAGCATTTCATATAAATAGAATCACAGAGTGCACAGTCTTTATCTTTTTTCAGTTTACACAAAGCTTTCAGGTTCATCCTTGTTGTAGTTTGAATCAGTATTTTATTCCTTTAATAGCTGGAAACATGTTTTGCTTTACCCATATATCAGTTGATGAGGATTTTTGCTTCTTGTACTTTGGGGACTAAATTGGGCTTCTCTGAACATTCTCCACCAGTTTTGTTATGAGCAAATGTTCTATATTCTTTGGGGTGTGTTTGGTTTCTTGGGTAACTGATAAAAATTTCGAAGTGCAGAGTCACTTTATATTCCAGCAGCAAAGTAGGTTCCTGATTTTCTCCAATCAGTTGTTTCTTCCTTTTACTATAGCCACCCTGGTGAATTTTGAAAGATCATATTTTATCATGGGTTTCATTTATATTCACCTAATGATCAACAATGATGTTGAGCACATTTTATGTCCCAATCGGCCATTTATACACCTTCTTTAAATAAATGTCCAAATATTTTGTTCCTATTACAAATTGGATTTGTAAAAAAATAAAAAAATAAAAAAAAAGAAGAAGAAAATATATTTTCCTAAGCCCTTTTATTCTGTCTTTCATACTGGGTGAGGCTTGGAAACTTCCTTAATGCTGTATTGCTGTTTGTTGTTAGGTACTAACCCACATATAAATAAACTTTGAACTTTTAAATCTATTTATCATTTGAGCATTTGTAGTACATCCAGTTTAATTAATTATAAATGAAGGTACTATAAACATTTTTGCACAGTTTTTGTTTGTGCATATGTTTTCATTTACCAAGGGCAAATGGTTCAGGAGTAGAATTGGTAGATATAAAGCATATACATATGGTAAGTATATACTGAGTTTTATCAGAAATAAACTGATTTTTAGACTAGCTGTACCATTTTGCACTCTCACAAAGAACGAGAGAGAACTCTTTTTTTTCAAAGTTATTTGCAAGGACTTCGTTATTCAAGGCTTTAAATCTTCTGGGCATTGTGGGATACTGATAGAAATACTTTATTGTGGTTTCAATTTGCCTATGTAAATACTATTATTGGCCTTTCTCCTTTATGCTCCTTCACTGGAGAATGTTTACTGCTTAAGTTAAAAGGTTTATTTGAATGTTATGCCTGTGGTGGTTTGGATGCAGAACCCACCACAAACCTCAGATACCTGAATACTTGGTCTTCAGTTGGTGGAACTGTTTAGGAACAATTGGTTGGGGTGGCCTTGTGACAGAAAGTGTGTCACTGGATGCTGGCTTTAATGTTTCCAAAGACCCAATTCATTTCTTGTGTACTTCCTTTACCTAATTCTTTACTCCACTATCATGGACTCCAACCCTCTGAAACCATAAGGCAAATGAAATGCTTTCTTTTATAAATTGTCTTGGTCATGGGGTTTGACCACAGCAATAGAAAAGAAACTAATATAATGCTTATAGAAAAACTTGAGTGTAAATTAAAGTGACTTCTTCCTTCCTTTTAGTACCTCTGTCATTCTGATTTCATCTCTATTGGGTCTTTTTTAGTACATCTGTTAGAGCAATGATATATTATTAACAAGAGTCTACAGTTCAGACTTTCTGTGTTAGACATTCTACAGGCTTTTATAAGTAAATGGCATATCCTACCCACTACAGTACATGAGAGAAATTTCTCAGCCCTAGAAACCTTTTAGCTTCTACCCATTCACCCTTCCCTTGCATCTTTGACTGCTGGCAACACTTGGCATGCTTTATTATTTGTTTGTATTTCTCTCCATTTAGTATCTCCATGGTTTTGTTTTGTCCCAAAATCATATGGTTGTTGTTATATGACAACTCTCCTTTTTAGGAAGGCTTCTTTCATTTAAAAACATTGTTTCTTCCATGTGATTTTGTGTCTTTGTTTTTATTGCTGATTACTATATACTGGGTTTCATAGATACACCAAAGTTAGCCATTGTCTATTAAAGGACATTTCTTTGCGCCTTAGTTTTAAAGATAATAAGTAAAACTGCATTAGTCATTAATGTGCTTGCTTTTCAACCCATTTAAATTGAAATGGGAAGAATTAATGTTAGATCATATGGTAAAGACAGTAATTTTGCAAAAAAAAAAAAAAAAAAAAAAAAAAAAAAAAAAAAAAAAAAAAAAAAAAAAAAAAAAAAAAAAAAAAAAAAAAAAAAAAAAAAAAAAAAAAAAAAAAAAAAAAAAAAAAAAAAAAAAAAACTCCCAAAATGGCTGTACTATTTTCCATTCTCATCACCAGTAAATGGAGTTTCTGTTGCCATGTAATACTACCAAATGTATTAGGCTGTCAGTATTTCAGATTTTAGCCATACTGAAAGGTTCATGGTTTAACTTACAACTTACAGTTCATTAGTGATCTACAATTGGGCGTCCCTTATCTGAAAGGAAATGATTAAGACCTTGGATTTTGCTTTGTTTATTTATTGCATTGTGTTTGAAATATCTGCACATTTGTTAATGAGGTACCATGAATATGGGTCCTAAGTATACACATAAATTCGTTTATTGCTCGTTGTCTTAGTGAACAGTTCTGTTGCTGTGGTAAAACACTATGACTGAGGCAAGTCACATAAGAAAGACTTTACTTGAGGGCTTGCTTTGTTTCAGAGAGTTAGCCCATGACCACCGTGGTAAGGAGCAGGGCAGCAGGCAGACAACGGTACTGGAGCAGTAGATGAGAACTTCTATCTGATCCATAAGCAGGAGGCAGAAAAAGAGAGGAGGGAGAGGAGGGAGAAAGGAAAAGAGAGGAAAGAGGTGGGAGGGAGGAAGAGAGAGAGAGAGAGAGAGAGAGAGAGAGAGAGAGAGAACTAGAGAACTGGCCTGCGGTGGGCTTTTGAAAGCTCAAAGCCCACCCTCAGTGACACACCTTCTCCAGCAAGGCCACACCTCCTAATCCTTTCTAAATAGTTCCACCAACTGGGACCAAGTATTCAAATATATATAAGCCTATGTTGTCTAATTTCATTCAAACCATCACACTCATATACCCATAGCCTACAATTAAGTTTAGATAGATGATAGATAGATAGATAGATAGATAGATAGATAGATAGATAGAAAACCTACCTACATTTTAAGAACAACCTGTCACATGAGGTTAAGAGTGTAATTTTCTGTACAACTTTACATCAGTGCTTAGATGGTGTCACTTTGGGGGCATGTGGATTCAGGATATTAAGTTAGAAATGCTGCTGAATGCTGAGCATGGTTTGTTTGTCTGCTGCACACTTTTTTATCTTCTGTGGTTCAACTAAATCTTTGGCCAAGTTTTTAATTAGGTGATATGATTTTTCATTGTTAAGTTTTAAGAGCTCCATATAAATTGAAAACTAGCCTTTTTACAGACGTGTCTTTTATAAGGACTTTCTCCCATTCTATGGCTTGTTTTCCCATTCTCTTACATAGCCAAAGAATGGAGTCCTGATCGAGTGCAATTGGCAGATTTCTTTTTACTTTTGTAGAACATTCCTTTGGTGGTGTCTCGAAAAAGCCAGCACCAAGCCACTGCCACCAAGGTCACCTGGATTTTCTGCTGTCTTATTTGGCTGGACTCAGGAGATTTATGGATCTAAACTGTACATTTAGCTCTTGGATGCATCCTGAGTAACATTTTATGAAAGGTATTGTTTCCCCCCTGCACTCCAGCAGCAGCCTCTCTCCACTGAACTGCCTTTGCTTCTTAACAATGATCAGTCTGTGTACACGAGTCTCTTCTTAGTTCTCTATTTAGTTCCATTACAAACTCATCTTTGTTTTCCAATACTGTACTCTTCAGATTACTATACAAAAGTGACTCAGTCTTTGTTCATTCCATAGAGGTTAGAGAAAGCCTTAAACATGATCAAAAGGAAATGCTGGTAAAACGTACATCACCTGATGTGAAGAGTTCAGAGGACAGGAGAGAACAGCAAGAATGGAAAGATTCAGCCTCAGAATGCCCAAAGCCAGGAGAGAAAGTGGAGGAAGAAGAAAGTTGTGGAACAGATGAGGACACCAAAAACTCACTGTGAAAAGCAAGGAAAAGAGCAAGCAGAGTAGGAAGCAGGAGAAAAACCTCAGTGGCAGCTGCAGCGTGAAACCATTGCTACAGAGGATGGGAGAAGCCCTGCATCGTGAAGAGGTAGAGGAAACAGTGGCCATGGAGACGGTCCAGGAGGAAAGAACCCAAGGAATGGGGAGGACAAATCAGCCAAAGAAACCAGTCATCAGAATAAAGAGAACTTCCTAAATGCCCCCAGAGAGGGCAATGGGCAGCAAGAGGGAGCCATCCTTAGGCTGGCTGCTGACTTCTCACCAGCAACGCTGGATATCAACAAGCAGTGAGCCTGAATCTTCTGCCTTCTGAAAGAGAAGGAGCTAGCACCTGAGCTTCAGTGCTGCGTTAAATTAGTGTTTAAATGTGATGGTGAAGCAAAGACTTTCTCAGACCTTTACAGACTCCAACAGGTTACCAGCAGAAAGCCTTTTCTGAAAGAATTACTGAAAGATGCACTCCCACAAAATGAAGGAAGAAGGGAGCTTCAAGAAAGATTGGGTAAAACTCTTAGAGATACAAAGAGTGAAGCCAGAAGAATAGCAAGTGATGGTTTGAGTGTCCTAGTCATCAACGAGGCAAAGGTTGCTAGTTCACAGGTGAAGACTTATGAAGAAGAAACGCTGGGACAGAAGGACAAAGGTGCTCTTAAGTCGGAGAGGCCGAAGGGCTCGAGGCTAGAGGAGGAAGAAGAAGAAACTTCAGAAGGAGAAGCCTCAGAAGTGGGCCATGGTTCAGAGTTGGGGGATGAGAAAGGGGGCTCCGGGTCGGAGATGGAGTCAGGAGGCGGAACATTCCTCAGAGTCAGAGGAAGAAAAGGGCCCAGAGTTGGAGGAGGAAGAACAGACCTGGGTGGAGGAGAAGGAGAGAGAGGCCCCCATACTACGGGAAACCCCAGGCTCAGCCTTCCAGGGCCTTAATGTGGTAGTTGAGCATGGAGTTGAGAAAATCACCAGGAATGGTGAGGAGATTGGTTTAATTAGTTTGGTAGAAGATTCTGAATCAGAAGAAGAAGGAAATGTAAAGATGACTATAAAAAAGCAGATCTTCCATGGGCTTAAAGAACTTGCCTTTAGCTACATGGCTTGAGACTCTAAGAAAAAGAAGCTGATCGAGTGCCCAGAGGAAGGAGCAGCTGCAGGGACTAGCCAGGGGATTGGAACACCCTGTCTCACCTTGTACTTGGCTTCTCCATCAGAATCTCTGAAGGCTGGGAAGGCTGGCAGGGATGGTCCTAAAAGCCATTCGTTCATGAACAAACCTGAGTATTCCATCACAAATCACTCGGCTTTTAATGAACCTGGAGAAGGAAAGATAAAAGACTCCACAGACAGAGGAACTAACAGCCAAAGAAACATACTTGATCCATGAAACTGAGGAAAACTTTAGAAAAAGTGTGATCAGTATGATCGGGCAGATGCAAAAGGGGGTTGAAATTTTTAAAAACCTTTACGTTTACAATGTCGTAAATATGGAAAGTTCGATGGATGATCTGAGTTCCTCAGCTTGCATGATTGAAGAGAGAATGAATGAACAGGAAGAAGCCGTGGAGGGACTGACGAAGGAGACCACACAGTTGGCCAAGGAGATCATTGATAAAGAAAGGCTTAGAGAGAGAGAGAGAGGATAGATTTTGAAGCTCCAACATCTGAGTGATTGGAATCCCCGAAAAAGAAAACTGAGAGAATGGAGCAGAGGATATAATTAAGGAAATAATAGAAGAAAACTTTGCTGAACTAGAAGACTAGCGTCTGGAGATCATCAGTGCTCATCGAATTTCCAGTGTGGTGGATGAACACAGACTCACGCCTAGACACATCTTGGTGACGTTTTTGGAGTGCTGGCGATAAACAGAAAATCCTAAAAGCTTCTAAAACAAAAAAAGAAATAACCTACAGAGGGTCAAAAATCAGAATGACAGCCGACTTATCACCTGGCATGATAGACGCGAGAAGTCAGTGGTCCGGGATCATGAAAATTTTACAGATGAAGGCTTTCAACCGAGAATCCTCAATCCTGCCAAACTGGCATTTGATTTTAAGGGTAAAACCAAGGTGTTTTTTGAGATTGAAGAATTTATAAAGTTTATTTCTGATATACCCTTTTTGAAAGAACTGTTGAACAATATACTTTAGCCATCTGGAATGCTTTCTGTCATTAGGTGTACCAAAGTACATCTAATAACCAAATAAAGTTGGACACTGAACCTTAAAAAAAAAAAGTGACTAGGATCCGATAATGAAGGCACCCTAAATCTTTTGTCTTTCCTTACAAACTTCAAAAATAAAATGGATAATGATCACAAAGTAACATGCTAGGGTTTTGATTGAGAGTTTTTTTCAAATTTATAGATCAATTGGAAACACAAATTCTGACATTTTGATAATACTATTTTATGTGTGTGGAAGTTGTCTTCATTCATTCAGTTTTTCATTTTTTTTTAAATCAGGAGTCATAATTTTTCTTATATCTGTCTCTCCTGCACTTGTCAGACTTACTCTATGTAATTGAAAAATTTTTAATTCCCATTGCTTTTTGCTGGTATGGAAAAAAAGTAATTTATTTTGCATATTAGCCTATACTCAGTTAATAAATATAGAAAAAATTTTAATGACTTGCAATTAAGCAGTCATATTATATACAAAGACAGCTTTCTGTCTTCTTTCCCTGTCTATATGCCATATATTTCTCTTCTCTTATTGCTTCAACTACTGTGTTCAAAATGTAGGGTCCAATAGGAAAAGCAAGACCAGATTCTTTGAACTATTCCTGATCCTAGAATAAAAGAATTAAAGCATCCATGTTCTGTATGATGTACCTTTTTTAAACCAATGATATTCATTATAAAGTTTTCTATTTTCAGTTTTCTAAAAGATTTTAAGTGTTGTTTTGCTTTTTAGAAACCACAAATGACTCTGGGATTCTGGTAAATGTACTTTTTGCCTCTATTAAGATGGTCATAAGATTTTTTTCTTTAGCCTCTTGTTACAATGGATGACATTAATTTTCTTAATGTTGACTTAGCCTTGTGAACCTATAATAAATGTCACTTGGTCACTGTGTGTAGTGTAGCGATTTTTAAACTTTGTAGACTGTAGCATGCATGGGTCATTGTAAAATATATTTCCACTTGTGATTTCCTTTCTCTTAATCTCTTAGCATGATTTTAGTGGCAGACGGATGGTCGAATAAGTGAGAAAACAATCTTCTTTCTTCTTTTTCTGCTAGAGAGATAATAAAGATTGATGTAATTTCTTCTTTAATTATTTGCTAGAATTCACTAGCGATCCTATCAGGTTTTTTTTTTTTTCTCATCAAGAGCTTATTAACTATTGATTCAATTTATTTTAGTAAGTATTGACCTACACAAATGATCTAGTTCTTCATATCTAAGTTTTTGTGTTTTTTAAATTTCAAAAAATTGATCCCTTTTATCTAGATTATTAAATTTGTTGTTATAGAATCATTTGTAATTTTCTTTTAATGTCTGTGTGATCAATAACTATTATCACCCTTTTGTGTCCAATATAGCAGTTTATGCTTTAAGTCTAAGCTGGCCTGGCTAGGAGCTTATCAACTTTACTGAACTTTTGAGAGAACCATCTTTAGTTTGGTTTACTTTATTGATTTCTTATTCTGAATTTTATTGATTCCCACTCTGATTTTAACTATTTCTTTGTTTCCATACACATCAAATTTAATTTGATCTTCTCCTGTTTTTTTTTCCCTTTATATAGCAACTTAGACATTTGATTTTTAGATCCTTACCTTTCTCTGCTCTGTTAATTTCATGCTGGCAGTTTTTTTTCTAATAACTGTCTTCAGTGTATCACACCCACGATGACAAGTGTTACTTTAATTTTCTTTTAGTTCAGAGTAGTTTTAAATCTCTCTTAAGACAGTTGACACACGTGTTAGATGGGTATTGCTTAATCCTTGAGTATTTGGGGGTTACTTAAACATCTTTTTCATCTTTACTCAGTTCCGTGGTAGTTTGAGACTCTATTTGCTATGATTTATATTCTTTTCAATTCAGTGTGTTTTATGGGCCAGCATGTAGTGTACCTTAGTGAATGTTTTATGTGAGCTTGAGAACTCAAAATAAATAATGACATAAGCTTACATATTGCTACTTAGAGTGGTGGCAAGTTTATGTGAATTGTGCTTTTTAATGGTTTTCATTAAAATATAATACATGTGCAGTAAAAATTAAATACCCTATATATATATATATATATATATATCAATAAACTTTTATAAAGTGAGCACATCTGTGTAAGAAATATCTATATCAAATGATACAACCTTCTTAGGATTCCACTAGGAATCCGTGAATTTTACAACTTACTGATTCCTTCAACAGGTTGGTTGGGACTTGATGTCTTCAGGGGGTTAGATACTTTGAGACAATACAAAAAGGAGAAGTGTGGGAAACTGCAGACTGGGCAGTGAACTCAGTTCTTCCTCGCTCTCCTCTACTAGGGTCTCAGTCCCACTCCCTCCAGCACGTGTACAACCTCCGCCTTTATCTTAAGAAAACTCTGCTACTTCAGATTGCTATTGTATCACTGACAAAATATTCCATTTACCACAGTTAAAACTAATGACCCAATACATCTCTTTGAACCCTGGGGAATTCTTGCTCTGTTAGGCAACAACAAAATTGACTTCCTTAAAAAAAAAAAAAAAAAAAAAAAAATCAGGATCCAATATCTTTTTTCCTTGCTGATGACTTAACAAAATGGTCAAATCCCAAATTATTCAAGTTGGGAGGGAAAACTAGCCAGTCAGTATTTGTAGTTCTGTTAACATCTGTTAATAGGATTCTTACTGTGGCCCCTGGTAAAACCTTTGCCCTTCTGGCAACAGAAGTTCAGTGCTGGGCTGTGCTTTCAAGAGAAAGCCACTAGTTAAGAGTGAATAATTAACTTTGAATATCATTTAAAATTCAAATTCCTATTAAAATATAATTTACAATTTATATTTTTGTATAATTTATAAATGTGATATAATTTATAAAAATATAATTTTATTTATAAAAATGAAAAATGTTAAAAAATTTATTTCTTAGTCACACTGGTCACATTTTAAGTGTTTATGGGGCTGGAGAGATGGCCCAGTGGTTAAGAGCACAGGCTGCTCTTCTGGAGGACCCGGGTTCGATTCCCAGACCCACATGGCAGCTAACAACTGTCTGTAGTTCCAGTTCCAGGCAAACATTTTAAGTGTTTATATAGACATGCATGCCTGTGCTTATTAGAAAATGAATATTTCTGTCATTGTAGAAAATTTCACTGGACAACACTGCTCTAGACATATAATTGTAATTGGAGACATAGTCAGTGCTATATAATGACAATTCGTTTGTTATACATCTTAATCTGAAATTACTAATCCTCCTGCCTCCACCATACACTTATATACCACTACACCCTGTCTTTAGCTGTGCACTGAGTCTGACAACTTCTGGGCCATATGCAGTAGAACAGTTGATCGTGGATTATACAGCCATATCTCCTTCACTTAAAATAGTTCTCTTGAGATGACATAACGTCAACTAATCAAATGCCTCGATTGTAGTGATGGCTTAGGAGCATGTTAAAGAAAACAATCCCATAATTAGAACTCAGATGTATCCTACATAGGGCAATTTGTGACCTTTACTAATGTATAAAGAGTCAAATGGACATTCTTCTTAAGATATATAATCATATCAGGGGCTCTGAAATACTCAGCTGCCAAGAGATGAGGCATTCATCAATAAGAGAAACTAGTTCTTAATCAACACAAAAAAAATTTTAGGATCTGGAGCCCATATGACTTACATTTCTTTACAATAATGGTTTCTTGCATAGTTGCACTGTTTTGCTCTAAGATACCGGAGTGCAGAGCCTGGCTGAAGACCTTTAAATGAATTATAGTTTCAAGGTACTTGAAACAAGGTACTTTTAAAAACTTTTATTGATTCTTTGCTAAAAGAAAATCTCACCACTGGAGCTGAGTGTGCCACAATGTTTCATACAGTACATCCATTCTCCCAAACAGCTTTACTTGCAAATGTTCATTGCAAGGAGTCTTTGGTCTGATAAGAGGCCTCTGGTTTCGGCTGCACTCCCAATACTGAATCCTCATCAGAGCTGTGCTTGCATATGCAATTGTTGTTCATGGAGATCCTACAGCTTTGGTTCTGAAGGACTGGCCCCTTCATACACATTAGCAGTTCATGGAGAGGATAGGTGTTAAGGTGGGTCAACTCAAAGCTCTGTATCTGGGTCTGGTCAGCATCTCCTGCACCCATTCCTGTGAGAGTTAGGGCCAGCTCTCCAGCTTTCATGCTCTCCAGATTGAGGGGCTTTCTCAGTGATATTTTAAAATATTTTTATTAAATATCTTCTTTGACAGCTTCATCCATGTGTAAAGTATATTCTAATTATTATAACCCCACCTCATTAATCTCTCTTTTACCCTTAGTATCTTACACTGCTGCTGCTCCTTCCTACAAATCCTTCTTGAGTATGTGTGGTATATATGTGTGGTGTATGTGGTTTGTGTATTCATGTGTAGTGTATGTGTGTATGTGTGTATTGTGTGTGTGAATTGTGATAGGTGCTGCAGCTTTGAATTGGTTTAACAACAGTATAATATGACCTGTTTTGGGAGACAATGTTGACAAATTAAATATGAGAACAACAGCCTTAACAGCATCATGTTAGTCTACGTCCTTGTAAATTGCAGTATTTTCTGCCATCCACCAAGGAATACTTTCTGTTTTGTTTTTATCTGTTTTTAACTTGCAGTCTTGGCTATGGAGGAGACATATTTAGGCTCTTCCAGGTGAAATATATAGTGACTAGTAGAACATTCCCATTTATTGATTTACCTGGAGAGAGCAATAGAAAATGCCAAGCCTTTTTTAAAGGCTATTGTGAATAGGATTGTTCTCAGAGTTTGTTGCTCAGAATTTTGTATCCTGTTCCTTTGTAGAATGTTTTGTTAGCTGTGCCAATTTTTTAGTATAGCCCTTTAGATTTTTTTCTACCTAGAATTATATCATCGGCAAACAGGGATGCTTAGACTTCTTTCTATTCTGTTTGTATTTTGTCTATCTCCTTCTCTTGTCTTACTGTTCTAGCAAAGATATTGAAGATCATATGGAATAGGAGTGGAGAGAGTAGATGTTCTTATCTTGTTTCTGATATTAGTGGAAACTCTGAGTTTTTCCCCTCTTCACATGATGTAGGTTATCATCTTGGTATATAGTACATTCATTAGGTTGAGGTATGTCAACCCACTGACAATCCAAGGCAATGCTTCCTCATAAACCAGAGCTGTCAATGGTTATAGCTTTTTAGAACTTAATGGTGGTGAGATTAATCAGTGTCAACATTTTTTGAAAAGCAAAAGATCCATTAGCCCTTTCTATCAATCCACTTGTCAGGAAAATACATAGCACATGCACTTTGCTATGCAGAAAACCAAACAAAGGTCAAAGGATGTTTTCTAAAGATGATGAGAATATGTGTGTTTATGGGAACAAGATGTGGCCATTCTCTGGCTTAGGGTCCATCTGATTTTTGTCTGTTTATAAATAGAATTCCAAAGTAAATGAACTATCTATCTCCTCATCTCTCTCTCTGTTTCTTTGTCTCTCTCTCTCTCTCTCTCTCTCTCTCTCTCTCTCTCTCTCTCTCTCTCTCTCTCTCCTTAAAATATAGTTCTGATATCTGGGGTGCTGTTTGGAAGGAGAAAATGCTGCCTGTCATTTATCAAGATCTAAAAGGCTGTAGTCTAAGAATGTTAGTGGAGTAAATATTAAGTAAATGAATGTAAGCAGTGGTTATATTACACAGACATGTGGACCTGGGGTTTAAACTAAGTGACTTTTATTCCCATTTTAATTCATCAATGTATTAGACTTTCCCAAGTACCCTTTGTGTCATCTAACTTTTCTAGTCTAGTCTGGACAACACATTCTGTAGCTACAGCCCCTCAACCCTTTTCAAACTTTTAGTGCCAAGTTTATTAGAATTTTATACTTTTTCCCCCTTAAAAGTTTAAAATCACTTACTTTGAAAGCCAGCTTGCACTATTTGAAAATTACTAGCTTGAAAACCATAGAGTGATTAAAAGCATCATTATATTTTTTACATCAAATAAAAAGTGGACAAGAAAATCATACACAAGTTTGCAATTCTACCCTTGTAACTCATCTTTAAGCCACAGTTAAGAGTTCATTTTATTGTTTGTTTGTTTAGAGACCACTAGTGAGTGAGTGCGTCCCCTGCTTATCTCTCTGAGTTTGTGAGACTTCGCTCAGGAGGATATTCTCCAAATCCATCCATTTGCCTGTGAATTTTAGAATATCATTTTTCCTTACTGCTGAGTAGTATTCCATTGTGTAGATGTACCACAGTTTGTTAATCCATTCTTCAGTTGAGGGACATCTAGGTTGTTTCCAGGTTCTTGCTATTACAAA
>PVIH01016535.1:0-45242 GCA_004025045.1 Sigmodon hispidus
GGAAGAGACCTTGAATAAGGATATATAGGGAAAGCTGAACACAAAGAAAATATATGTGTAGCAATCTTATTTGTGTTTCTACCCTTGATAAGCCATGCTTATGATTCTTATCCTCTGTATAGTTATTGTTAACTCTTCTGCATTTTAAATTCTTTTTACTGTTTTTTTTTGATAAATACAAAATAAAGAAAAAAAAAAATCTGTCCTTATATTCATACGGAAGCACAAAGGACCCTTGACAGTAAAAGCAATCCTGAGCAACAGGCATGTAGATGAATGTAGCAGAATGGGAGACCCAATGATGAGTGCATGTTCCTACAGCCATCCCATATTTGACAATGATTCCAAAAATTACATCCTGGAAGGATAACTCCTTTAATAAAGGATAGCTCCATTAATAAATGGAGCTCCTCCCCCCCCAAAAAAAGAAACCAACTGGATGTTCACATGTAGAAGAATTGAATTAGACCATACTATCACCCCACATAAAAAAATCAACTCCAAATGGGTCAAAGCCCTCAATCTTAACATGGAACTGAAGCCACTAGAGGAAACATAGGCAGTAAGACAGTACTAGGAAAGGGTTTTCTAAACAAGATCCCTTCTATTCACCCAGGAACTAAGCTTTACTCAGGAATTGACAAATGGGACTCTATAAAACTAAAAAGCCTGTACAGCAAAAGAAAGAATTTATTGAGTAAAGAGGAAGCCCAATGGGTAGAAAAGAAGTTTTGCTGATAAAGAACACAGCTGATAAGGGATTCCTAGGCAGAACATACAAAAAAACTCAAAACCCAAGGAATCAAGAAAATAAATGACCTATTTAAAAATGGACCATGGCTTTAAATAGGGTTATCAAAAAAGTAAAAATAACTAAGAAATATCTCAAAAAATGTTCAATATTTTCAGCAATCAGGAAAAGGCAAATTAAAATTATTTTGAGGTTTTTATCTTACCCTAGTCAGAAGGGTCAAGGTCGACAAAAAAGCCAACAACAATGTTGGAGGGGATTTGGGGAGCTGCACTGCAAGACTGCCTGAGCAAGCTACAGATGCTGGTGTCCATCAACAGTACCTCCTTGACTCACATACTGCCTCGTTAGATCTGGAAGAAGTACACTCTGCCCCAGAGTTGGAAATAAAAAACACACCCTTGAGTTTCTTCAGCCTCATTCAGTGTTGGTGGAATTCCAAAGTGCTGCAACCACCCTGAATATCAGTGGAGAATTCTCTAAAAGCTAAAATAAGATATGTCACATGACCCAGAGATACCTCTCCTTGACATATACTCACAGAACTCACCATCACAGTACAGAGATAGTTGCTCAGCTGTGTTCATCATCTCTCTATTCACAGTAACAAGGAACTGGATACAGCTTAGATGTCCTCAGTTAATGGATGGATAATGAAAATGTGGTCTATATTTACAAACAAATTTTATTCAGCTGAAAAAATTAAATCTAAAAGTAAATGAATGTAACTGGGAAATACAGACCCAGAAATACAAACACTATATTCCTTCTCTTATGGATCCTCGGTCTGAATCTGGATCTGAGCATATAACCTGCAGTAGATGCAGTGATCAGGAAGGTAGAGAGGAACCATGGCGTGGGGCAAGGGGGAAGGACCTAGAGAGAGGGAGAGTAGGAAAAGAGAATGTGGGGGTGTAGGGAGGAAAAATAAATGACACTAAAGACATCTGGAAAACACACAGGAAATCATATTTTTAAAGTTTACTTTAAATACATTTTGTGTGAGTGCGTGTGTGGAACAATGATAAAATTATGGAAGAAGAGGTTATAGTTTAGTGGGGGCACTAAAGATGTTGTTGGGGGATGAGGGCAAGTAGATAGAGGTAAGAGCAGAAATGATGTAAATATGGTACTTATGTATAAAATCCTCAAATAAATAAATACAAAAAGGGCAAAAGCAGTCCCATTTGCTTTCATGTTTCACAAAGCATCAATCCAGAAGTTGTGCAAATTCAAAAGAGAAAAATAGATTGGTCCCACTTCTGAAAATAAATTCAAAATCAAGGTAAAAAAAAAAAATGGGTCAGTTCTCAGAAATTCCGTAAAGACAATATTTAATAGCAAGTGGCTTTTGTTCTCATCAAAAGAAGCTGTAGTTTGGCTGAAGGAGAAATGTAACTGAAGTAACAGATAGGCAACACAGTATTGTGTGAAATGTTACACACGGCATTGTGTGAGATACTGCACACTGGTAATGACTTTTTCAATAACCTAATGCCTGAAGCTAAAGAGATCAGAGGACACGCTGGCTATTAAGGTTTTCTATCATCAGAAAGCTCTCCAAATATTTATCATGCATACAGTTCTGCCAGCAACTGAGTTAGGCTCTGTCACTGCCCTCTCTGACCTTCAGATGGGAATATCACCTCAGCTTCCTCAAAGACAACAGTGCATGTCCAAATGTTGACAGTGCTGGGTTCTATGAACACATTGAATTCTGCAATCCAGAGCTTCAATATTTTTAGGTTCTTTCCTTTCCATAGAATATTTACTTCATGGTTTAGTCAAACTTTAATACTTATTAAAACTCAACTATAAGATAACTTTCTTGAAATATTTACAAGTGTTTATTTCTTTCTCAGTTGAGGTAGCTTTAATTACCCATGCTGTAGCTCACTCTGCTCTTAGCTCAGATTTAATAATGGGCATGATCCTCCTGTCCTGCTGTCTATAAAGCACTTCCAAGTCTGCCCACCCAATTGATCTCTATTGTTGGGAGAGTCATAACTACCCCCGTTTTGTAGAAGAGAAACTGAAAATCACTATCAACATTTCAGAGGTTAGGTGTCAGATGATCCTAAATGCTATAAGAAAAAAAAAAAAAAAAAACCACAACAAAAACAAATACAACTTAGAGATACCAATAAAAATTTTAAATTAGCAGAAGAAATCTAAGTCCACACTAAAAAATTTAATACAGTATGGCCAAATAGAACTTATCTCAGGAAGGAAGTTTATTTCAAAAGCAGAAAATTCATGAAAGATTCCATGCAATGTTTTTTCTTTTTTTCTTTCTCAAGACAGAGTTTGTCTGTGTAGCCCTGACTGCTCTGGAACTCACTTTGTAGACCAACTTATAGAGATCTGCTGACTCTGATATAACAATTTCCACATTTTCTGGTGATGGGGAAGCCTTTGAGAGAAAAAAAAAATACCCTTTTCTGATCAAAGCCCTGAAAAATATCTGAATTGATAAAGTCTTTCTTGTCTTGGTCAAATATACATTTCTTAGTTTTGAAGTTTCGATCATCATTGAAAAATGCTGACAAAGAGGAACAAAGCATTTTCCCAGTCCTTCTGTTAGCACAGAACAGTGGCATGCCACTTGGATGAATGTGTGAGCTGAACTTCACAAATATCAGTCAGAGGATTGTTCTTGGAGAAGTGAGAAATTATGTTACTTCCGAACATAATCTCTGGATTATTTTTTTCAAGCTAAAGGCAAAAACATCTCTAAACATTAAAATTTAATTAACAGCCCCCATGAAATGTAGGCCAACCATTCTTAGTTATATTTTATACATCCTAGAAATTGGACAGATAAATACATTTATACATAGCTAGTAATGGGAGGGAGATTTCTTGTGGTTAGGAGACAGTAGGAAATATGTAATGAGTCTTGAGTTAAAAATATCAGTGTGAACCACTTAGATAAAGATATTCATGTAATTATAAGTGAATATGGATATCTGTCTGTCTCTACGTCTGAACATGGCCTGCCTATAACTCCATTGTTTGTATATGTGGTGGTTAAGTACGAGTTTCTCTCTTTCTTCTTCTATCCTCTCTCCCACCTGTTCTCTTTCTCCCACTCCCTGAGTCTTGCCTTGGGTCAGTGGAGGCTAGACGTACTTATATCCCAGTTGGAGGAAGCACATTTACACTCTTAACAGGAAGCCTAATTTTTCAAGTGCCATACTCCCCTAAAAGGAGCCAGACATCTTTGGGGGAATGATAGACTAGATCTGGGTTAGGAAAAGAACAAGGCATATTAGGAAAAATTTGTGTTATTTAAAAGTAAATAAGCAAGAAAAGGTTGTTGCGACACTTCAGAGCAACACAGGAGTTTGAAGAAGTTCCCCTGGCAAAGCTTGACACAATCTGAGTAACAAAATAAAGGCAATAAATTAGAGGACTATGAACTATCATTAAAACATTGAAGATCTATGGTACAACAGACAAATTTGAGAAAGGTAAACTCCACCTTACCAAAGAGTGCCAGCTCACAAATGACAATAGAAGGATGCAAACATAGCCATCAACACTTCATAAACATTGTGATAATTGAGGTAACTTACTGAGTCATTCTCTGGATCTGTGTTTAAAAACAAAGAGTAAAATATTGTTGTAGTAGAAAAATCTACAGTAGGGACAAGCCACATCATGTAGACAGTGCTGGGAACTGCCTTCTTAGTACCTGGCTTCTTTGTTGGCACTCAGGGGGAGTTGAGCTTTGTCCTGTGGCCACTAGCCCCAATATGGATGATCTGAACCTGATCAATGCAAGTCACTCCAACACTAGAAACATTGCTACACAACAGTTGCTCTGTACTTTATGAAGCTGCCAAGATTGGAGAAAATAAAAATATTTGGAATTCTTCAAGATCAAAAAGAAGTCAAAAGAAAACAACTCCTCCCACCAAAAAAAAAAAACCTAACACCCAAACATCAGTTATCTCAGCACATGAGATGTTGAAAGAGGGGGATTGCCATAGTCTGAGGTTAATCTGGGCTGCAGAGTGAGCTCTAGAAAAGCCTGGAATACAAAATGAGACTATCAAACAAAAATAATAAACAAAATAAAATTTGAAAATAAAATAAATACCTTAAGTGTACATGATAGTGCATACCTGTAATCTTAGCACACGTGCTTTAATCCAGAAATCCCACTGCTAGAACTTTCTCCTTCAGTTATAATTAACAAAGTAAAAGCTATAAGAGAAATGTTTATATAAATTACCCTGTGATTCTTCATAAATAATGGGAAAGTATGTATATATAAATAAATAATAGACATGATAACACATCTGTTTGGTGAAATGTGACACACTATAATAAAGAATGTGTGGCCAGTGTACAAATAAAAATTTAAGTTAATGCATGTATTGTGGTTTAGATACAAAATGTTACCTGAAGACTCACATGACTCATGCAATTAGGCTTAATAGTAAATGTGGCCATGTTCTGAGCTGCAGCCTTAACATGGGTTTGTATCACAAGGGCTCAAAACTCATCAATGAATCAATCCATCCATGAATTCAGAGTTGAATGGACTATGAGGGTTGCCTCCGAGTTGTAGTAAGTAGGTCACGGAGAGCGAGCTTGCCTTTGAAGAAGGTGTCTTACGTCTCTTCTCCTCTCCTTTTCCTCCAGTCTCACTGTTTTTCCTCTCCTCCTCCCCCTCTCCTTTCTTTCCTCTCCCCCCCACCCCCCGCGCCCCCCTTCCCACTCTCCCTGCCTCTGCATTGTCAGGAGGTGAGCAGATCTCCTCTCCACTGTGATGCTCTGTATAGTAGCAGAAGCAACAGATCCAAGTGGAAATTGTCAAGCCAAGAGCCAAAATGAGTTTTTCGTCCTTTAAATTATTTCCTTCAGCAGTTCACAGCAAGGAGAAGCTAACACGGAAGGCTGAGGGCGGTCAAGATGAAGAGCTAAGTGATGGAATGCAGACAGTGGCAGACAGTGGCGAGGCTTCACCTCTGGGGAACGTTCAGGAAGGACTGCATACATGCTGGTTTCTAAAACACTTCGGAGCAAGTGCAGGAGAAACCATTTATGGAGTCGGGGAGCAGACATGAAGAAAGAGAATGCTTTCTTTATTTTAGGTCTTCCTACAATCAGCATTATCTATGTGGAACTTTATCGCTTCTTTTATAAGGTCAGAGGCCCTTTGAGTAATAAATAATCACAATAAAAAAATGGGATATTAGTGACCATAAGCCATCCATGTGCCTCAGATGATCCACAGCACCTCACACAGACTAGTTCATTTAATTTTCACACCTCTATAGATAGTAACTACCATTATCCCCACTTGGCACATCAGGAAATTCAAATGCAGAAGTTTAAGCCAGCCAGGCATGGAGAAGCACATCTGTAATAGTTACCGTGTGGGAGATCTTGGATTCAAAAACAGAAGAGGAAGAAAAAATAGAAACGGAGAAATAAGAAAGTGGACTATGTTTCTTTCCGAGGAAAGAGATTAAATTGAGATCTTCAGTCTAAATCTGTGTTTTCACTCATTGCTCTTATTGTGGTTTTTTTTCCTGGTATATATTTTTTAATAACTAAATAAAAAAACCAACCCAGATGTGTGGTCTCATTCCAGTCATCTTAGCACATGGGAGGTAGAGAGGAGCAGATTGCCATACTCGGAGGCTAATCTGGGCTGCAGAGTTCCAGGAAAGCCTGGGATACAAAGTGGGACTGTTTAAAATAAAAACAAAAAATAAAATAAAATTTGAAATAAAGTAAGTACCTTCACTGGACATGAGAGTACATGCCTATAATCCTAGCACTTGGGAAGTGGAGTCAGAAGGATGAGTAGTCAAGCTACACAATGAGTTTGAAGCCAGGATGGGCTACATAAGACCTTGTCTGCAATTAATTAACTAACTAATTAATTAATTAAAATCACAATGAGAGATCTGAAGTGCTGACTCAGCAGTCAAGCATGTTTACTCCTACTCCAGAGTTTGATTCTGAGCACCTGTATGAGGCAGCTCACAACTGTCCATCACTCCACCTTCAGTGCACCAGATACCTTCCTTTGACCTCTGTGATCACTACACACACACACACACACACACACACACACACACACACACACACACACCCCTACACAGGACAGGTAACCATAAATTTAAAAATTTAAAGGCAGGGCCTGGAGAGATTCCTCAGCAGTTAAGAGCACTGACTACTCTTCCAGAAGACCCGGGTTCATTTCCCAGCACCCACATGGCAGCTCACAACTGTCTGTAGTTCCAGTTCCAGGCAAACACCAAGGCAAATAAATAAACAAACAAACAAAAATTAAAAAAAATTAACAGACAACAAAAAAACTTGATACCATTAATATTGTACTGATTTTCTTTTCCACACATCCAAACTGAAGTATCTTTTTTTGCAGTGGTTTTCAGCCCTCTATCTAACACTAGAACCCTTAAATATAGTTCCTCATGTTGTGGTGATCCCCCAGACATAAAACTGTTCTGGTACTACTTCATAGTTGTGATGTTGTTACTGTTATGAATCATAATGGAATACCTGCTTTGTGACCCCTTGTGAAAGGTTTGGTGTAACTCACAAGGGATCACGACTCATAGGTTGAGAAACACTGTTCTAGGGTCCCCTGACTAATACAGTATGTATCCGTTAGGTCTTCAGACTGTTTCTCTACTGAGTCCCCATGTGGTTACATGAATAGGTCTGGTTTGGTGGTTCCTTTCTAGTAAATGGTATCATACATTCCTCTAAGCATTTCCTCTGCTGCATTTCATAAATGTTTATGTCTGAGTATAAAAATGTGTAATTTTGACTGTTTAATTTTTTTCTAAGTTTCCATGTGATTTTTTTCATTGCTCATTGGATTATTAATACATTTTAGATATGTGTTTTAAATTTTTACTGACGTCTTCCAGTTATTTACTTCTACAGCAATGCTCTTATGGTCAAATGTCACTGACACATTGTATAGCTTTAATCTTTTAAAGCCCATTTCAACTTACCACTGTGACTTGTAACAGAGTTCCGTGATTTGGCATGGTAAATATTCTATATGGCCTTGAAAAGAACTTGTATTTTCCTGTTTGGTGAACTGTTCTATGAACAACAATTAGATGGAGTTGTCTAATGATATCATTTAATCATCTAATAAATACATTTAGAAAGCACAGATGGAGGAAAGTGGATGTGGTTCTTGAATCTGTTTCTTTTTTTTTCCTATGCGTATGAAAACTGTTTTTAGATAGCTACATTTTATCATTGTTATATATTCTTGGTGAATATATAAATATTTAATGTTTTTCTTGGGAAATTGATATTCTCTAGTAATTGTCTTCTGAAATTTTCTTTGCTTAACTTTAAAACATAAAGTTTTTCAAGCTGGGCAGTGGTGACACAAGCCTTTAATCCCAGCATTGTGATGTCTTTTCTTATATGTTTCCATTGTTTAAATATGCTTGCATTCTATATAAAAGTTGTATTAAATGGATGCTGCTCCTCCCTCACCAGATGTACATAATCTGCCGTCTGCTGAGAAAGTTCCTGGAACACGTTTTTTTATTCAGTTACTTAAAGATGACTTTCCATTAAAATATATTTTGCTATTAAATACGAAAAAAAAAAAAGAAGGCAGAGGCAGGCATATTTTTGTGAGTTTGAGGCCAGGACAGCCAGAGTTGCTACTCAGTAAAACTCTGTCTCAAAAGACCAAATAAATTAATAGTATCTTTCCTTTGAACAATATTAGCACACATTTTTTCCATGATATTTTTTCACTTACCTGTTGAAAGTATCTTTTGTGTTTGTAATTAAGGAAAACTTCAGATCTTTCTTTTTTTCTGTCTTTTAAGACAAAATCACTCTGTGCAGCCTGGGCTGCCTGTACTACGTCACCCAGGCTTGCCTCGAACTTACAGCAATCCTCCTGCCTTAGCCCCATGAAGGATGAGCCACCATGTCCAGCAAAAGCATATGTTTCTTGCAGAGAGCATGTCATTGTATCATGGTACCTGTTTCCATTCCATCAATCTCTGCTTTTTAATGGAGTGTTAGGCCATTTATATTTAGTGAAATATAAAAGGCATAACCCCACCTTTTCATCTGTTTCTACTTGTCTTATCTTTTTATTTATTTAATTTTATGTGAATTGGTGTTTTGCCTGCATGTATAACTGTGTAAGGGTGTCAGATCTTGGAATTACAGACAGTTAGCTACCATGTGGATGCTGGGAATCGAACTCAGGTCCTCTGGAAGAACTCTACTTGTCTTCTGTAATCTCTGTTCCTTTTACCTCTTTATCTGCCTTCCTGAGTTAACTTAGTAATTTATAATGTTCCACTTGTTCTCTGCTCTTGGCTTAGTAAATACAAAGTGTTTTATATGGATGTTTGGGGTTGATGATGTAAGCATTTAACTTCTCTGGTCTACTTTCAGATAATATATTGCACTGTATACTCCAATTTCTCCTGTTTTTTGTCTTTGTTCGATTGTTGTATATTTTACTTCTACATAAGATAATAAACATACATACATTAACTCACAATATGTTTTCTCTTTGCCTTAAAACAATTAATAATCTATAACATGAGTTTTAATGGGAAATTTTTATTTTGTATTTTTATATATTATTTTTTGCAAGTCTTGGTGTTCTTCATTCCTCTGAATAAGTTCAAATTTTTTACAATTATCATGCTCCTTCTAGCTAGTGAGTATATCTTCAAGTCTCTTGTAATGCTAGTCTTGTGGGGGGAAAAACACCTCCCTGTTTTTGTTAGTAGATATAGTAGTGCCAAATATAGTTCCTTTTTGTTTGTGCTATTATTGTGATTCTATCACTGCTTGCCTCATTGCCTGAATCTGAAGCTCACTGCTTCTCATAGGCTGCCTATCCAGCAAAAACCTCAGGATTCACCCTTTCAAAGTTGGGATACAAGTATATACAGCTGTGCTTCGCTTTTTACGTGTGTTAGAGATTTGAAAATATATTTGCAGAATTTGCACTCTCACACACTGAGAAATCTCCCTAGTCCAGATACAAGATAATTTAAGGATCCTATTACATACTGACTGCCTCTTTGCTTTTTAGAAAATAACCCCATTTTTTAAATAATACTTTTGCTCCTCTACTTGTAACTTGGTGCTAAATTATCTTTGTATCTCAAAGAATCAATGAAGAGCCATCATCCAAAGCCATTGATTTATATACAAGAACTTCAGATTTCTAAGACAAGTTTCTGGCTAGAGTTAGGACCCCTTAATGAAAGATCCTGCCTACAAAGTTCTTCACAGAACTGTCAGCCCTTTCCAACCATCTCTCTATTTAGTGTTTTCCCTGGAAGAAGCCAAAATAAAAATCCCAGATCACTACATTATTAATGCATGATTAGCCTTTTAGCCTCTTAACACAAATCATTTATTGGCCATGTTGTATAATTTTGTCCTGATGTGCAGTTATTAAAAATGCCTTCTGAATTAACTTCAGAATAATTTGATGAGTTCATAAAAACCTACTCAGTATGTTCGGATGCCATGTAAAACACTGAAGGTTTTCTGAAAACAGAATAGTCTACATAAGTGGAAACTTTTCACATAAAAATACATAGAAATAATGAGTAAGAGCAAATGGTATTTTAAATATATAACTATGCTCACAAGACAGTGAAGTAAGTCTCCAGAAGAAAACAGGATGCAATAAAAATGAGGACAATCAATACAGCAGCTTTCTAAGATGGATCTTTGACAAACTAGAAAATATTGATGAATTAAGACTTGGGATTATCAATGACTGAAGCCTTGGCAGTTAACTACCACAATGAAATAGTTTGTAAAGAACTCTTATTTGGGTAAGAAAATGAAATTATCTGTTCCCAGTGCAGGCAGGTTAACAGGGAATACTATGCACCTCAGCCAAGGCTCTGTCTAAAGGGAGGAAATTAAGCAAACCTAACAATTTTAGTGAATTTGTCCATATTGGCCTTTCTCATACAGTGCTCCATCAAAGGTTTCAAAGATGTTTATTTGTGGTATCTGTTAGGGAAGGTTTTACTCTGTTGACTTGTCTGACTCAAACTCATGGTAATCCCCTTTTATCAGTCTCCCAAATGCTGGGATTTGATGTAAGTCACTGTGCCCAGTGTGGTGTTCTGAGTGTCATATGTTCTCCATAAGGTCTTAGGAAGTAGCACTATTAGGAGATGTGGCTTTGTTGGAGTAAATGTGTCCTTGTTGGAGGAAGTGTGTCACTGTGGGGGTCGACTTAGATATCTCACATATGCTCAAGCCATGCCTGAAGTCTCAGTTCATTTTCTGTTGCCTGTGGATTAAAGATGTAGAATTCTGAGTTCCTTCTCAGGCACCATGTCTGCCTGCACACTGCCATGTCCCACCATGATGATAATGAACATTAAGCCACCCAATTAAATGGTTTTTTTGTTTTGTTTATATAAAACTTGCTGTGCTCATGGTATCTCTTCAAAGTAATAGAAAGAAACCCTAATTAAGACTCCCAGCATAAGAACAAATCTTGAGAACACAATATAGAACATATCATATGAGGGAAAATTATCTCTCCAGTTTAAGAAGTAAAGTGCATTATAAACATAACACTCATCTTCACTCTTATTCTGATGTTGGGAATTAGTTCTGCAACAGTGGGACATCAGCTGGCATATGCCCCACTTCCGTCTCACTGACCCTGGGATTCAAAACCACCATGTACTGCCACAATAGCCTGCAGAAGTTTAATAGCGCAGGGAGCCAGATGATTCTTTCAAGAAATGTTAATCATGGAATGGCATCTTTCATCATGTAGAAGCAGACTTGTTCTGCGGACTTGAGGGAACATAACTTTGTGGTTTTAGTGAGATGGCCTGAAGCAATGTTTCCAGAGTTCAGTTTAGTAGCTTAGTAACAATGTACCAAGATCTACTCTAAGAAACACATGGAGACAAAAGATAAATCCAGACCCTGCCCTTAAGGAATATAAGATTCATATAGCTTATATATGTGACAGGCAAAATTTAAGACAGAGTGAATATTTGATAACAAGGAAGGCAGCCGATCATGTTAGTTTTTTGTGCGTGGGAGAGACTCACTGCCAAGTGCCATGCAAGAGTTTATTTTAGAGAGTTCGAGTATCCAGAGAAGGGAGGAGAGAGAGAGAGGAGGAAGAAAGGAAAGAAAGATGGAAGGAAGGGAGGGAGGGAGAAAGGGAGGGAGGAAGGGAGGGATCAGCTGTCTCTTGAGAGGGTGGCACAGATCTACATAGCCACTCCTGGGGGCGTGCCCTTTGTTCAGTGCACAGGTGCCCTGATGGGCTGTAGGACATGCCCCAAGCACAGGCTCTCTGTGGCTCTTGCCAGGTGAATTCTTGCATCTCACCGGGTGCCATGCTGGGTCCACTACTCATAGTGTCAGGATCACTTACAGAGCAAGCATCCTTCAACTCCTGGCTGCAGGAGGTGCTACTCACAAAGGACCTCCACTCGGCTAACAGCCAACCCTGCAGGTTCCAAGTTGAAGCCATACTCCCGGCCCAGAATATAGCAGAGGTCCTCAGGCAGTACAGTCCTGGAAAAATCCATATTCTGCAGATGGAGGAAGACTGATTTAAAGATTCGCCACAAGCCTTCACAAACTCTTCTGAGATTTTATTACACACAGCTTTGTTCTCTCCCCCTCTCCTTGTTCCCCCCTCTCTCTCACTCTCTTCTGTCTTTCTTCCCTCCCCCGTTTCCTCTTTTGCTTCCTCTGTTTCTCTTCTTTCTACCCTTCCCCCAAAGTCACAATTGCATCATAGTCTGATGGCTCTTCCATCCTTTCCTGGCTCCTTCATCATTTACTTATTTTTTTGTCTTGAATATTTTCTCAGACTAACCTATGCCAGTTTAATCCCATCTTAGCTACTTGAGAACTTTTTTGAAAACTCACTTATACACAAAATATATGAAAATGTAGAATATTAATTTGGGGGCTGAAAAATACCTTAGTGAGATGGATAGTCTGGCACACACGAAGCCTTTCCTTCTATATGTAATTTGTAAGCTGGGCATGATGCTATTCCTGTAAACCCAACACTTGGGTAGTATCAGAAGGTCAAGGTCATCCTTGGCTTCAAAGTAAATTCAAGGCCAGCCTGTGCTACAGGAAACTCTGTCTTAACAAGCAAACAAACAATGGAGGTTGGAGAGATAGCTCAGTGGTTAAGCACAGTGGCTACTTTTCTACAGTGCCTTGGTCCAACTCTCAGTAGCCACATGGTGACTCACAATGGTCTGCAACTTCAGTCCCAATGTATTCAACACTCACTCCTTTACTTCCTGGGATAACAGGCATGCCAGGATGTGGTATAATGATAGGCAAAACAACTATACACATAAAATACATACTGAAAAACAAAGAAAAAGAAGTAAAAAGAAATACTAACTTTGAAAACATATTTCAGAAAAAAAAAACAGATTTTGATTTCAAGAGTTGCGTTAGGAAGAGGACACAGGACAAGCAGCTGGCAGATGGAGTACCAAACTGCAAGACTAGAGGACATCTCAAGCACAGCTAGAAGGTAAAATACACAGCCAAGTATAATGGGAGAAAATGGTGCCAGGGTGGAAGGAACCATGAGAAAGCTCTCAGGTGTTATGCTATCCTCACTCCCATATTGGGGATTGAAATTAAAGCCTTGTGCATGCAAAGCCAACACTATATCACTGAACTGTCATCCCAGTTCAGAAATATAGTATTATTTTAAAACATCTAAGCATTTTGGATAAAAAAAAGATGGAAAGTTTATCTCAAACAAAAGACTTTTTGACTGTGAGTAAAGAAACCTAGCACTCCTTGGATGGGCACCTTGGAGCCCATTCCCTCCAAAAGAACACCTGACTCAGTCTTGATGTTGGGATGAGGAAAGTGGATCTGCCTGGAGTGGATGCTGAACTAAGACACCTTGGGACCTTGGGACCTTCTGCCCTTGCTGGGGAGGAGATAAGGAAATAGGGAGAAGAGAGAGTGACTGGGAGGGGTGGGAGGAGGAAAGGAGTTTGAACAAGGGGGTACATGGATTTAAAAAATGAGACTTTAGGGGCTGGAGAGATGGCTCAGAGGTTAAGAGCACTGACTGTTCTTCCAGAGGACCTGAGTTCAATTCCCAGCAAAACCACATGGTGGCTCACAACCATCTATGATGAGGTCTGGTGCCCTCTTCTGTAAAACTGTATGCATAATAAATAAATAAATCTTTAAAAAAAAATGAGACTTTATACATAATAAAAAAGAAAAAAGAAATAAGTGAGAGATAAATAAATAAATAAATAAATAAATACCTAGCTTATTGGCTTTAAGCAGACTTTATTGGTCCAAAGCAATAGTATATCACCTTGTTGGTTGTCTTTGGGGTATGCATGTCAAATGACCCTTTCATATGGATTGCATATCAGATATCCTGCATATCAGGTATTTACAATACAATTCATAACAGTAGCAAAATTGCAGTTATGAGGTAGCAATAAAAATAATTTTATGGTTGGACATCACTAGAACATGAGTTCTATTAAAGGGTTCCAGCATTAGGAAGGCTGATAACCACTGATCCAAGAGGTAAAGTGGGCATTTGGGTGTGTCAGTTACATCAGAGCTACCATCTGAGATCCAAGTTTCTCACCTTGAACTTCATTTTGTTCAATGTTGGCTCCTCCTTAAGACTGAAGTTTTTTTAGGGGGGAAAAAGATGGTTCCCATAGCATTAGGGCTTCCATACTCCCTGGTTTGAATAAGCTGCACCAGTGGCTTTGTATGGTTCTTGAGGAATAAACATTTCTAATGCCACAAACCTGCCTGGCCTCAACAGTTATTAAGCCTGAATCACTATATCAGTAATTCTTCTCCTTATTGTGACAAAATACCTAAGAGAAGCAACATAAGGGAATAAAATTTATTTCGGTTCATGACTTAACAGGTAACCCATGACAAGAAGATTCTGCAGCAGGAACATGAGGCAGCTGGTCAAATTGCATTTCCAGTCCTGAAGCAGAGAAGATGAATGCTGGTGTTCAATGGTGCCCCCATGTACCCTTTTATTCAGTCTAGAATGCAGCCCATGGGCTCCTGTTGACAAGATCTAGAGATGTATATTCTAGATGATTCTAAAGTGAGTCAAGTTGACCATGAAGATTGACCATAGCTATCTCTATTACCTGATTCTTATTCAGTGCATGACAAGGGTATGATGTTGTCATCATACCAACCAGAGCAGTAGAACTCCTTGAGCAAATGAACTATTGGGGTGTGAATGGATAAAGACTAGGAATCTAGTTAGAGAAAGCTAGAAGGTTCCTGTCAAATCAAGAAACAAATGTCACAATGACAAAGAAACTTTGAGGAAAGAGGCTCTTAGGAACTGTCATGGCATTCTTGGTTGACAACTTGACCATCTGTCATTAAGTAAATCTTGCAGTTTGATGCTCCGCACTATACAAACTATAAATACGTCTATAATCCTAGCACTTGGGAAGAGAAGACAGAAAGATCAAAAGTTGACAAACATTGGCTATAGCAAATAAGAAGCCAGTCTGGATTATATTAATAACCACAATCAAAAGAAAGGAAAGGAGAGAGAAAAAGAGAAAAGGAAAAAATAAAAGAAATATAATAAGAGAAAACAATCGCAGAGTCAAAGATTTCAAAGAGGAAAGGGTTTTATAGAGGAGTGAGTCTGTGTAACTGAGCCCTAAAGCCTAGGATTGGCATCAAGTCAACTTGGAATTGTCCTTGTTTTCAGCTTTAAGCTCTACTTCCTTAGGGGAAGGTACCACAAGAAAGAGGCTACAATCTAGACTAAGCATTGATCAACTCTAGTGTCAAACAGCCTAGAGCTCATATCTGCTAACTCTTAAGTTGTCTTGGGCTCATAAAATCCCATCATGCAGCAACAGCCGCTGATAATAATGTTCTCTGCCCTTTCATTTACTGACTATTATTTATGTACTGTTTATTTCTAACATTGCCAAGCATGTTATTTCGTATTGACAATTTTGAATGTGAAATTGTGGTAAATGCTACTAAGCGATGCCTCTGGTGGTAACTAAATGTGATGCTTATAAAAAATTAAACTGTGCCTGGGAGATAATGAGGCACAAGTTGGTGATAGCTATGACTTTGGCATCAAGATTGAGGGAGTCTTGGTTTTGGGAATGAAAGCATCATACATAATGTTTAAGAAGCAAGTCCTGGTATACAAAGAACAGCAAAGTTTTTACATCTGTAGGAAGTAAATGAGAGAGAAGAGGTGAGTCTCAGCCATGAGGCTGGGTGAATGGACCTGGGGACTGCAGTAGTAACTGGTGAATCTGTATCTTTGGTGATAGAATTAAAGATCATAAAGCAGGGCTCGGGGAAAGGGAGACAGCTGAGTCAGTAAAGCACTTACCTTGAAAACCTAAGGACCTGAATTCCATCCCTAGGATACATGAAAACAGGAAAGAGAAGAAAAATATATAATAAAACAAGTCCAGGACTGGTACCTATTAGCACAAATTCTAGTTAGTATTATAATAAAAACCCAGAGCCAGATACAGAAAAAAAGCTGAAATATCAGAGAGCTACAAACCACAGCCAATTCTCACCCAACAAACTCCTCAGGAACAAGGTAGGTCCTATCTCCACCAGTCCTCAGATTGACTGGGAGAGCAGGCAAACGAACTTAATTTGTGCCTTCTCCTCCTTATATTGTTTCCCCCACCCTGCTATCTCACTTTGTTATTCAACATTCCTAGAACTGGGATTAAAGGTGGATGCCATCAGGACTGGCTCTGTTTGGCCTTGATCTCACAGAGATCTAGAAGATCTCTGCCTCCTCCCAAGTGTTGGGATTAAAGGTGTGGGTCAGCACTCCCTGACCTTCATGGCTTGGCTCTGTCCTCTGATATTCCTGGTTACTTTTAATTTGATTATTATCCTAGCGCTAAGAGGAAAAGAGAAGAATCCGTGGGGCGAGCTGGCTAATCTCAACCAATTGCTGAGCTACAGGCTAATGAGAAACTGTCTCAAAGGAGAAGTATAGCATTTCTCAAGGCTGTCCTCCAGCCTTCAAATGCCTGCTTGCTACACACATGCGCGCGCATACACACACACACACACACACACACACACACACACACACACACACAGAGAGAGAGAGAGAGAGAGATTAAAAGGAGGTGCTAGAAGGTATACAGGTACTTGAATAAGACCAATAACATTGTTCTCCATCACATGCTCATGTATGATACAGAAAAACACTCACAGACATCTCCATCCTAGTCACCTGGTCTTGTCAAGTCTGCACAAAGCAGCCCATACCCTCCCTTCCAGCTATGACATCTTTGTTTTGGTTGATTCTGAGAAAGATTTTTCTCCTTCTGGCATCCCTTCCCCTAGGAAATGTGTCTAGATTAACAAACTCCATCAATTTCCCAAGTGACCACCCCATAGAAGGATTCCTTCCTATGCCTCCATTCCTCCTGAAAGCCTATGATAACAATAGAGTAGATGTCTACAATCATAGGCTCCAACACTCAGGGTGCTCTGCACCAATTAGGAATACTTCACTTCTGATAGTCAGAGAGAATCCAATTGGAGACAATTTGAAAGTTGTGATGATATAATGTAAATCCTGAGGAGTCACAGGGTGGGTAGCATTCCTAGGGGGAGGTAAAAGGATGTGAAGAAAGGAGCAGAATGATGGAGAGGGATGGAGGAGGGGAGGAGGAGGAAGAGGAGGAGGAGGAGGAGGAATTCCTGTCCCTTGGGACTAGATTAGTGAGACCAGGTGACACCCATTAGGATCCTGGGACTTTCTGACTCCCAGCTCACTTCCAGATTTTTCAATGAACTTTTAAAAAAAAAATTTATTGTGTTTGTGAAAGGGGTAGTTGTGGGGCACACATGCTGTGGTGTGTATGTAGAGGCCAGAAGACAATCTTGTAGAATGCATTCTCTCCTTGTGGGGATCAAACCAGGTCTCCAGAACTGCTCAGCACGGTATTTGCCTGCCAAGCCATCTCAAAGCTCTTTCCTGTGGACTTTTAACAGGCTGGGCTTTCAGGCTATTTCAAGCTCTTTGAGCCATGAAAATCTTTTAGATTTGCCCTCTGTGGACTTGACAGTGTAGCAGTGTAGCAGCTTTATCAAATGAAATAATTTCTTTATCCACAATTCGTGGAGAGTTCTTGTTGGTTTAAACAGTGGCAGAGTGTGGGCTCTGAACTTGGCTTAGCGCCAGCAAGGTAAGTAACATCTTAGAGGGCAGGGAAAAGAGAACAGGTAAAATCCATATTTAAAACATCAAAATATAAACAGTAGCAACCAGTCAATTTGCTTATGATGGAAACGTTCAGTGTATGCTTTGTTTAAAAACTTGACTAGCCCCTTTGGGAAGACAGAGGTCAATAGTCAGGATCTTTGTTCATAATGAAATTCAGGAACACTAGCTTTCCAGTTATGAGCAGATTACTGACCAAACCCAGAATTCATCTTCTCACAAACATTAAGAGTTCTTGCCATTTGTCGAGTGTGGAGCAAAGATTTATGTTTGCAATCTGGAATTAGCAGATGTTCTCTGCTGACATTATGAGTAAGACTGAAATTTCAACACGTATGTTATTAAAATAAATAGAGTAATCTATATATCAGCATAAAATAGAGATTAACATTCCATCTTGTATATAACTTTATAAAACAATGCTTTAAAAAATTAGTTTAGGTAGCATATCAGACACAGAGAGATCAATAATTTTGTGATTGGTTACTTAAACTTTCAAATACAGACAATTCTATACTTAAGCCATCAGTGATAAGTAATGGGTTTCAATGCTTATGCCAGGGGCGCTAGACCTCAGGAGCGATTTAATTGCACAAGGACAGTTAAGATTATAAACTATTGGTAGCTTCCAAAACAGTCCTGTCAACCTGTCAAAAAGAATTGCTAAATCCACAGCCGTGTCTTTGTTTTTCTTTTACAGCGGAAGGGTGAAGGAGGAGGTCATGTCCAAATTTAAAATACCTCCATCAAATCCCGTCTTGTACCACTTCCTCAGTATCTTCTTTACATATTTAGAGATGTCAATAGTTGACAGGCCCCCGGAGAGACAGCTGGGGCCTGAGCATGCTCAGTAGACGGTCGCTTTCTGTGCTTGCAGAGAGCTTCCCTTGGCACAGCAGCTTCCACTAGACCTGACGGCGGCCGGCTTGTGCGCAGCTGCTGCACCTCTCTGGAAAGCTGATCGCTGCCCAGCGCCTAGCTGACTGCGGATCCTCAGCAGCTGAGCAGCCAGGGGTCCTGAGTATGCACCAGCTGAAGCTTGTACGAGCTCCGTGCTTGTGGGTTCTCCTCCGTCTCCTCTGGCACCCACGTGGAGACAGCTTAAAACAGCTGCTCGGATGATGGAGCAGAAATGATAGGTTCCAGATCCCGATTAACTGGAGGGGTCAGTGAGAGGCACAGAGAAGGGGAGTCGCGCCCAGACTGAAGCGGAGCACTCATGATCATGTTTTCTCATGATCACATTTCCACACTTCTTGGGACTCTAGGGTCCCCTGCTCAGGACCTGCGGAAGATGGTTACAGCAGTGACGAGGCTGGTGCACTGCTTTCACTTCAGGTAAGGAGAACATCTCTGCACATTTTAACTTTGAGCGTTGGCAGATCTCAGAGGAATGGTTAAAGGGCTTGTAACTATTGATGATATTCCCACAGCCGCGTTAGTAGTTTGTTCCTAAGGGAGACTGACGAAGGGATATTTTCAGGATTTGGAAAAAAAAAAAAAAAAGTCCTTTCTGAAGAGATGGAACATAGCATTTTTTTTTTTTTTTCACTTTGATCTTTTTGGAATCCACGACTACCTGAGACCACCTTGGTAGAATCTTGCTTTGACCCTGCCATTTAACGATCAGGTTAAAGGTAATTTATTATTTTAAAAAATGAAGGTTCCTGCCTATTTTTTAAGGAAAGGAAACTTCATTCAATACAGGCAAACTGATTAAAAAAAAACAAGACAAACAAACAAAACTCAAAAACCTCCAAATAATTACCATCTCAGCCAAAAAGAGAACAGCTGATATTCAGATTCAACATTAACTTGTTCAGCGCTGACCTGAAGCCGGCTCTGTGCACATCACACTCATCTGATGTTTTTATTGCTGTCAAAAAGTGTCCAGAATTTATTTATTAAGAGATAAGCACATAACTTTGTGTTAAATTATCACTCATCCTGTGAATATTGTACAAATAGCCTTCCTGCAGAGAAATCAGTTGAAAAGCCAAAAGCCATTTTCCAAATACAGTTAGGTGAGTGGTTGTGTGTGTGTGTTGGAAACTGTGGAATCAGATTTCCAGATGGCTCTTCATATAAGGAAAGCACGAGAATGGTGGGCTTTTGAAACTTAAACCAAAAGCATTTGAATCAAATTAAACACACATTTCCAAGGAAAAATGCATCCAAATGGCCATTTAATTGCAGCCACAACTTTCATTGCTATCAATTTGCTTGGATGTTTTAAAAGGAAGCACTCTTCAAGCAAATGAAGTAGGGATAGCTTTGTGAGTATTACCTGATCTTTAGCAACTTGATCAGCCTGCCAGGAAGATGCCTTCTTCCTGCTTTGACATTAGATGCCTTGCATTCTTTCTTAAATAGTAAGCATTAATACCTTACACAAAACAGTAACTTATTTCTTAGACATCAAAGTTTGGGGTTTTTTTTTTTTTTTTTTTTTTTTCTTTCTATCTAAGCTAAAGCAAAAAGAAAAACTGTGAAAGAAAAAGCAGAAGAAAACAGCATTGCTGCATGTGACACTCAGTGGCTGGGGAAAAGTTGGACATTGTGAGCAAGTCTTTGTGAAAATGTTAGCTAGTACTTAGGCCACATGCCTTTGTGGGCACATTGAACTGTAAACATGTGACAGCATCACTCCAGGCACAATCAGCTGTTGCCTTAACACCTGCCTCATTATAGAATCGATGCTTTCCCTCCAGCATAAGCACTTGCTGATGATATCCACAGTGGATCTGTACAAGTTGTGAACATAGACCTGACACATGAAATTAAGGCAGGTAGGCGAGGCCAGGGAGGTGTGTCTCAGCCTTGAGAAGGGCCAATTAAGGGTAATGACTGTAACCAGTCAACACCTTGTAACCAAGCTGGATGAAAAGGGATGCAAAGTGCAAACTTGAGCACATTGCCTCCAGCGAGGGAGACTAAAACTCCATTTCTAGTTTGTTCTGCAGTAGAAGACCCTAAGTGCATTGAAGATTAAACAATTTTATTGCACACAAAAAGGACAGTTTTTTATAGATTGGTTTCTCTGGAAGAGACCTATGTTTCCCTTCTCCACCTCCTTTTCTTCATTGTCACCATCATTACCACCATCATCATCATTGTGCAAATACACAGGCAATGTCATTAGCAACAGCCCCACTATGAGAGCTCTGCCTACCTGGGACCCTACAAAAGCCACCAAGAAAGCCCTGGAAAGTCAGGTCTCAGGCTTGCTCACACTTTACATCTCCAAGGTTTCCATTAACATAAGCTATGCCCTTTTCAGAAACCCCCACCATGACTTAATACCTTACTTGAGAAAACAACAACCACAAAATAAAAAGGCAACTCCTGGACCCTTGCCTTAAATAGTTCTTACCCTCTCTGTGAGCAATGGCTTTTGGAAAGTGTTTCTAAGTCTTTACTTAGCAGTGACTGTCCTGAGTGTAGATTAACATGCAATATCCTGTTAAACTCTCTTGTAAATGATCACCTAGAATATCCTCATCAAGGGGAAGAGGAAAACAAGAGCTATTTGCATAATTAAATGTGCATGATCTGTAGTGATTCAGGTCCAGTTTTCTCCTCTGCCACTATCTCTTAATTATAACACACGAGGAGGTGTCCAACTATGCAATGCATGTCTAGGTGCTTCCCATTTTACAGATTGTGAGATTGGTCAGGGGTAGGAGAATCTCTTCCTTTACTGAGTTTGGTCATCACTAGGCACCATCGGTGTATCTCCAAAGCCAGGCAGGAAAGGTTTCTCATGTAAATTAAGCTGTGAATCTAGGGCTGGAAATGATGTGAATTTCATTTTCTCTTAGCAATTCAATTGGACTAGACAACTCTCTAGCCCCAATACACCTAGGAGCATGCTTTCCTTGCATGCAGATGTGTGTCTGCCTCTATTATTTCTACTTTTTTATGAGAACAATATTTAGCTGTGACTTGTTCATTCTCAAATCCTGGACATGGAAATATCCAAGGGATTTCATTAGAAGTCTTTATGAATAACAGTGTTTTTGTTTCATTAATGAAGTTTAGGTCTTTCCTGACTAAGCCCCTCATCAGATGTTTTTGTCCAGTTTAAAAATCTAATCAATTATATTTTTATAACATTCAAAGTTTTAATCCTGGTTCTTTGCTGGCTCATTTTTGAAAGAATTTTCCATTACTTAGACATTCTCCTAGCTTTCATCTTAGTGATAAAGAGATAACTGCTTCTATGCAGGATGAGAAATAAATGTTAACAGGAATCTTGGCAAGAATCCTGAAATATACAATTAATTCTAGGATTGATAATACTTGTGTCCACATTTGCCAGAGAGTGGGTGACATCCTCAAGACTGTTATTAGCTCCGGTCAGGACTTGCAGATTGCTGTTGCTAGGAATACAGCCTGAGAACACAGAAACGGGCTGAGCTTTGGGAAGCCTGGTCCGGTTCTCCTTGGCATTATTTTGGTCAAGTAGCCTGGCAAGGGAAGAGAAGTATAGTCGTGGCTAGCATCTTTCAAACATTTTTAGACCTGTAAGACTTTGACTATTTGGATTTTCTTGGAGCTGTGAAGAGCTAAGAAGTAGCATGTAGTATGGCTTTAGAAAGATTCACAGGAACAGCAAGCACCCTCACCACCCCCAGAAACCCACTCCCACATATACCAGGAGCTCAGGTTGATCTAGGGGTAGAGTTAAAATCAGGGCACATAGTCCTGTGGTTTTTGTTTCTGTTGTCTTTGTTATAGAGATGTCTTGTTGCATACAGTGGAGTTCACTGGAGGGTATAGCGTAGCTATAGTAGGGTCAATGTGTGTGTCTGAAATAGGGAATGTGAGTGATGCACATAAGCAGATGAAAAGGGTAAGGTGCACAGTGTGTATGACACAAAGATGCAGGAGACCAGGCCACTCCTGGACAGCAAAAACTGAATTTCTATTTTATTTTAAATTTTTTAAAAAATTAAAAATTTTATACCCAATCTATATTTTCCATCTGCCTCCTCCCCACTACAGCTCTTCATTTTATCTCCCACTTTCTCTAAAATCTGTATCTTCTTTAATTACATTGTTACATGTATGTATACACAGCCTACTGCATCCATTTAATGCTAGTTGTAAATAAGCATATGTACTTGAGACTGGAATAACCTATCAGGGTATTAGGGAGATTATCCCTGGAGAAAGACTGACTGTCCCTCCCTCAGCAGCCATTGATCCCCAGTAGCTCCTTAACTATGAGAGGGACCTTGTGAATTATCCTCTCTTTACGTTGGCAAGTCAACTGGTGACAGTATAATGCAGGCCTTATTTAGGCAATCACATAGTTGAGATTTCATGGATGAAGGTTTTCACCTTGAGAAGAATAAATGAAATCTGCTGATAAATGAATAGAACTAGATGTTACATCAAGTGAGGTAACCCAGACCTAGAAAGACAAGTGCAGCATTTTCTCTCTGACTTGTGGATCTTAGTTCTGGGTCTTCAGATTTTAATATTTAACTTGAAATAAATGAAGAAGCCAGGGAAGTAGAAAGGGATCATGGGGAAAGTGGAGAAGACTGGATGTTTCAATCACATTGGAATTCACTGGAGTACTTCACATTTGAAAGTGTGGCTGCTGCATGAATGGATAATGCACAGTAGCAGTAAGGGATGCAATCAACCAATGCATTGTAGGTATTATCATGTCTGGATCAATGCTTAAAAGTATTAGCAGTTTGCATTTTCAAGCTAGAGTTACTTTTCACGTAACTTATTTTACAAAATAAGGCTGCATTGGTGTGTCTCCAGATATCTAAAATTCAAAGTCTTTGACAGAGCACAGTTTGTATTGGTAACCCAAGCTATTCTTCATATTATATTCTGTGCCTCAGTTAGGATTTTTAACCTTTTTTGTTTATTTGTTTTGTTTTGTCTTTGAGAGTGGCTTTGAACTTGTGACCCTTGGAGCTAAAACTTTCAAGTGTTATAATTGTGACTATGCACCAGCTAGCTCACTTAGCCAAAAGTCTTACTTTCCTCTTTTTTTTCTTTTCTTTTTTTACTTTCCAGACAGGGTTTTTCTGTGAAGCCCTGGCTGTCCTGGAACTCACAGAAATTCATATGCCTCTACCTCACAAGTGCTAGGATTAAAGGCCCATCACGACTTTCCAAATGAAAAGGGAAAGGATTCATCCAGAAGAAAGGGTGTCTATACAAATTCAGAAAGGTCACACATAAACATTTCTCCTTTTTATTCTACAAGTCTTTGCTTTGCTTCAATCAACCAATGATTGTTTGCTCTGTTAGATACTACCCTGTAATGGTCCCTGTTGACATTTGGATATAAAAGGTCCCCTCCTAGGCTTAGGTGTGTGAATACTTGTTTCTCAGCTGGTAACACTGTTCTGGGAGGTTATGTACCATCTAGGAGTTAGAACAAAGATGGAGGAAATATGATGCTGAAGTGCTGGACCTCTTTAGGGTCCAAGCTCCACATCTGGCCCTGGTCTCTGATTTCCAAATCTTCAAGATCTAATGCTCCTGTGACCATTGACCACACCACCATGAACTCTGGCCTCAGCGCCATGAGCCAAAGCAAATCCTTTCTTCCTCGAGCTGCTTCTGTTCAGGCTTTTAGTACAGTGATGAGAAAAGTAATTAATACAATTCCCTAGTGTGTCCTCTGTGGTTGAAAACAGTCTCCTCCTCCTCCTCCTCCTCCTCCTCCTCCTCCTCCTCCTCCTTTTTCCTTTTTCTTTTAGCTTGGTCTTGGCGGTTTAGGCAAGTTTTAATCTATTTAATACCACATATCTAGAAAACTCTAAACTCAGATGTATGTGGTCCACCTTGGTTTGCCCTCACTTTCTGTCTTCTTCCTTGTTGTTTTACGAGCTTTTTCAACTTTCTCAACGTTGAGTTTTAAGCCACTGCACCTGCTCTTTCTCCCAGCTAGAGCATTTGTTTTTCACTTTTGTCTACCAGTAGCATAATCCTACCTGCAGACTCAGACCGGGGCCTAATGTATGTCATTTGTTTTATGACTACAGAGCTTGCTGCCTCCATGTCCTCACTTGAAGAATAAATGATCATGTTAAAGCATTGGTTTTAAGTGCTTAATGGATTGTCTTCAATTGGACCCCAGTCAATGTGGCTTTAGCTTTGATGTTTGGTTCTATGTATACGAATACATCTAAGTGATATTTGTTGGTGAAAAAGTGACAAGTGGACAAATGACATTTACCACTTTTTTCTGTACAGTCAGTCTATCCTTAAGCAACTTCCAAACTGGAAGAGTTTGTGCCTACAGGAGGGTGCTCATTCCTTAGTGTGAGCTGATATGTTTTGCTCTGGTTTATTATTATTAATATTTCCCAGGCTATTCCGCATTATTTTCTTACACATAGGAGTTGGATGAATTAATAGCCCGGGGACGAAATCTGGCCTGATATCTGTTTCTGTACCTGAAGTGTTATCAGAACAAATGACTTCCATTCACTTCTGAATTGTATGGGATACATTTGAGTGTTTGTGATAGATGCTATATGACCTGCAAAGGAGAAAATGCTGAAATTCTCTGACCTTTCTGTGACCCGAGGTAGGAGCTGCCAGCTAAGATTGCGATAGCAAAGATGATGATTATAAGGACATTTTCAAAGTGGTAGCTGTTAGGTCCTTTTATGAAGTAATAAATACTGATGTTAATGTTGATTGTGAATAAAGAAAAAAAGCTGTAGCAAGGTCTGCTAGCTTTGTTTTAGTTATGATAGCCATCTAAGGACCTGTAGCATCACCTCTTGTCTCCTAGGGCCCCAAGAGTCCCTAATTTACCACACCTATCTACTTTGCATCAGGAGTCAGTTCTCAGCTAGCTCTGTCTGCGGGTGCTATTCTCTGAAGCAAGTTTAGAACAGTGGTTCAGAGCTCTGAGCTCTATTTCAGAAGCACCTCAGAAGTTTAAAAAAGTCATTTTCTAAAAATGATATTAGGCCTCACTTTTGACTTTCCAAGTCTGAGGCTCTATGGATGTCCTGCACTCTAGAAGTGGGAACAGCATTGGGGAGCCTTTTTTGATTTTTCCCATACTGCTAATGACTGCTAATCACCTGCTCACTAAACATTTTTTAAAATGTCCCGGGCTCTGCAAGCGCTTTTGTTTGGAGATTACTGGCCTCTACCATAGGATCCACTCTTTGTGTCTTCATCAAATCAATCTTTAAAAAGTCTTTAATTTTATGTGCATGTATGTGGTGTTCACATATGTGTGCAGGAGCACAAGTATACATGTGCAAACCAGAGGTGCCTGCCGTGTTTTCTCCTTTCTAGGTATTTATCTCGATGAGCCTGGAGCTCCCTGTTTTGGCCAGGTTGGCTGGTAGATAATCCCTCAGAATCTGCCTCTCCTCTACCCCAACCCCCAAGATGAATGGTGCCACAGAATCAGCACATAATGTGAATCCAAATTCAGGTATTCAGTGCTTGAGAAGTACTTTACCCACAGAGTCACCTCTCCAAACTTCATTTTATTTACTTTTTTATTGCTATTTGTAATTCTTTAAAGCTGAGTATTATTATGTCAGAATACAAATAAGAAGAAATGAAACAAGAAATGTAGAAATTCCAATTCCCCAGTGCTTTGGCAGCCAGCATAATGGCTGACAAGTATGAATCACATACAAAGTTCCCAGGTTCTGTGTATGAAGAGCCAGCATTTCTGACATGCTGGGGCCTATATATATTTTTAAAATATATTTTCTCTGAAAAGTCTAGAAATAATTACTGAAACTTTGGTTTATAGATTGCTGAATCTATATAACTAAATAACTAGCAACTCCCTGAGGTATGTAATTTTATACTATGAATTATGACTGTTGATGTATAGTGTTGAAATATAAGCTTGACAATGGCTGAACAAGAACAATGATCTATAGATTGGAGGGGCTCGTATATTAAGTGCATTTGGATTAATTCAAGTTTTGACCTGGCTGGTTTCAGTGAAAATGTGTATGTTTTCTTGGGCATTTCATTTATATTTTAAAGGATATTTGGAAGCTGTTGTTAAAGGTAGATTTGTTCTTTTCTTGTTCGTAGAAGTCACTTGTAGTATGAATTCTGGTTGTAATAAAAGAGACTTAGAGCCAATATCAGGCTGAAATATCAGAGAGAAGAAATGACACAGTCAAATCTCATCTTCCAGCATCCCCAGCCTTGCTCCTGGATCCTTCTAATTGCTGGCTGTTTTCATAAGCTTGTCTTAAATACCCTTCTCACCCTGCTGTATCCTATCCAGGTTAAGATTAAAGGCGTGAACTACTCTATTTGGTAGTTAGCCTTGAATTCACAAAAACACAGAAAGATGTCTATCTCTGGAGTTATGGGATTAAAGGCGTAGGTCACCACTCCCAGCTTTTCTCATGCTGGAAAGGTATGTGCCATTTGAAGCCCAGCTATTTGACCTTGTACTCACAGAGATCCAGAACTCCCAGAGTTTCTACTGCTCTGTTATCCCTGGAACTCCCACAGCTACATCTGCCTAATTTGATTGTGGGTTGATCTCTTGATATTCCAGGTTTTATTAAATATATAACACATCGCCACAGTCACTCATACTTGGCCTCCTTTTGCTCTGTAAAGAGGGAATTCTCTTCCTAAAGGCTTTCTTTGGGGAGGGAACTTAAGACATTTCTGTGTTGTCTCAGTCTCATTCTCATTATAGAAGTCCACCTCTTCAGCCCATCTCTCTGGGACAGACACACATCAATGCACTTGCTTCTTCAGAAATTCATGGCTCCTAGGAAGCTGTAGTCCCAGAGTAATCACAGAGCAAGAAAGAAGGCTAACTCACTATTGTTACACTTACTATGGCTACAGGGTGTTGTTGTTGTTATTATTATTTGTGTGGAGTTTTGTTTTGTTCTATTTTTGTTTTGAGACATGGTATCACTATGTAGCCTGGGCTAGCGGGGAACTAGTTATTTAGATCAGGCAGGATTTACAGAGATCTGCCTGCCTCTGCCTCTCAGGTGCTCAGTTGAAGGTGTATACTCCCATGCCTAGCTATGTTGGTACAATCTTAAGCATACTCATCTGTGAGTATAAGATTCAATGAATTATTCAACTGGAAGAACTGACTAAAATAGGACTAATACTAGATCATTGGTATATTGTGATCAAATCATCACTATTCACCTGTTATAGCAGTCAAATTTTTGAGCAAAGGATTTATAGATCCCTTTTATAGCCCAGACCAATACTACATGAATAGATATGAGAATCCTCCTTGTTTAGAAAAAAAAAAGTGACTTTTGGTTTTTGCTCTACTCACAAGTCTTTGAGTTTCTTTGTGAATGGGCTTAAGCATAGATGCAGTCTATTCTTGGTTTAATGCTTTGCTCTTGCTATCTTAAAAGTCTTAATATTCTGAACAAGAAACTCTGCCTTTTTTATATTAAGTAGTGTCTATAAGTTAATGACATTATTCTTGCCATGTTAACTACTTTTTAATTTATCTTTAGTTGTCTGTAGAGTTTGAGCATGATGCCCATTGGACAAATAAATGAACCTTTCTCTGACTGAGAGCAAAATGAAGTATCTACCATTGCTTTTGTGTTGTGATAGGTCTATACTTTAGGCCACTGTATTTCCAAGATGAATTGAGATGAATCCCAACACGAAGAAAATGAGAGAAATGGTTGAATGATGGTTTGAAAGGTCACATGCTCAGAGGGTGTTCATGTAGAGAGCTTATAAGGAAGAGGCTAACAGCTAATACCAAATCATCATCTGCCATTGTAGAGACTTTTCAGATTTTGGCACGAGGATATTGGTCATAGCAAGTAAAGAGAGAGAAAAGACAATTACTAGCAGCAAAAGGGTAAGGGTCAAAAGTTAGGCGGAAAGGGATTACCATGTTCTGAGTATCCACTGTATACATATTAGGTAGTTATGCAACCTAGGTACCAGTGATACAGAGATAAGAATACAGAAGATAAGAATAGTTTCCAATTTCATGGAACCCGAATTTTGACATATCAAGAGAAAAATAATACAATATTAACATATCATTACAGGAATATAATTTAGTATAGCCATTATAGAAAACATTCAGAGGTTGCTTGACCTAAAAATAAACAGCTTTATGGTCCAGCAATTCCTTCACTGGAAATAAATATATCAAAACGTTGCACAGACAGGATGCAAAACAATGTCTATATTCTCATGTTCATGGTGGAATTATACATGGTAGCTGAGAAATGGAGCAAGTCAATGTGCCCATCCACAGTACAAAGAGCATATAGTGTAAACACACTATGTGTTACTACTCAGTCTCAAATAAGAAAATTCTGTTATTGGCAACAACATGGAGAAAGCCAAAAAGAATACCGAGATAAGTGAGATAAGCCAAGCACAGAAAAAACAAATGCATGTGATCTTTACTGGGGGGACTGAAAAAAGACAAACCCAGAGAGGCAGGTCGTATGCATGGTAGTTGTGAGTGGGCAAAGGTTGGAAAAGAACATGGGTTGGTGAGATGATAGTTGAAGAATACAGAATTTCCTTTAGTGAGAATAACCTTAAATCGTTGTACATGGTGCCAACTGTAGTTAAGTGTAATATATTAAACTTGCTAACAGAAGTCTTATGTATTCTCATCACAAGATGAGTATGAGATAATGCATATGTTAGTGAACTTAATTAGATAATCTTACAATGTATACATAGCTTGAAGCAGGCTATAAATGATAAATGTATCCAATTTTGCCAATTAAAAATTAGAAGATGAAGGTTGGCTAAACAGCTCAGTGGCTTCCAGGTCTGACAACCTGTTAATCCCTGGGACCCGCATGGTGGAAGGAAATAACTGACCCCTGAATGTTCTTTTCTGGCTTCCACATTCATGCTATTACATATTCATACCCATATCTGTTCACATCCATAATATTTAAATAAAATGTAAAAAATTATGTAAATAAACTATAAAAAATTAAAAATAGAGAATGCAGCTGAGGGGATGACTCTATGGTAAAGTACTTGTACAAGTGTGGGGACCTGAGTGAAAATCCTCAGAACTCATAGAGCTGGGTGTGGTAATGTGCATCTGGAATCCTAGTGCTTCTATAAAGAGATGGAGAATACCAAGAAGCACTTGAGTCAGATAGTCTGGCTTATGCAGGTTGAACAATGGAGAGACCCTGCCTCAAACAAGGTAGAAGTCAAGGACCAACTCCTAAGGTGATTGTCCTCTGACTTCTGACCATGTGTGCTGTGCCATGTACATACCCACAGTTATGCCCAAGAATGTGTGCATACACATATATATGACCACATATCACATATCTTTCTCTCTCTCTCTCTCTCTCTCTCTCTCTCTCTCTCTCTCTCTCTCTCTCACACACACACACACACACACACAAAACATACACAAATGAGAAACTGAATAGGGGCATATCAGGGTTATGAGTACTGCAAAGAGAATGCAAATATGAAAAATTATTGCTCCCAAAGAGGTTCCTAGAAGTACAGAAATGTTCTTTCCTTTCTCCAAATCTAGATACTGTACAATGTGTTCATTTGTTAAGAGCTCATTCTCTTATGTTATAAACTACTCTTGATCAAGTCTCTGCAGAATTGAGCAGTGTGACTTATGGGGCTTAAATTGAGTTCAGTGCTGTCTGTCATGCTAGTACTATGGTATCAAATAGCCCATTTCCGAATGTCAGAGGTATATCAAAGTAATATGGTGGTTTTCTGTAATTGCCAACTTGACACACTCTAGAATCAGCTGGGAAGAGAATCTTGCTGAGTGATTCTCTAGATCAGGTTGGCCAATGGGCATGTCTGCATAATCCTGTCTTGATTATATTAATTGAGGTGAGAGAATGGTCTACTGTGGGTGGCACCATTCCCTAGGTAGAAGATCTGGAACTGCATGAGTATGTGAATAGGCTAAGACACTTCCAGTCCCTGCCATCTTGACTTCCCTATAATGATGGACCTCTAATTGTAAGCTAAAACATTTTCTTTCCTAAGATATTTTTGACAAGGTATTTTATTAAAAAGAAATAAAACTAAGACAATTGCTCAAGTATGGGAGATCACACTGATGTTATTATCTTCATATTTCTTATGACTATGTTTGCCTGATAAGGAAAATAAAAATAAGGTAACAGAAGTTAATTACTATTAATATTTAAGTCACTTGTGGCATGTTTTTCTCTAGTTTACATTCATTAATATAAATTAATAGGGTGACTAATAAGGATATATTTTAATTTTCAATATTTAGACATGAAGTAAGAAAATATGTGGAATCTGGAAAGTGGTATAATATTGCCAATTTAATAAATAATACATGGTGCATTTGATGCTTTATTTGTGTAAGAATGGTAATCTTAAGCATTTTGAGGTCTGAATTAGTATCAAGTCTTTACCCTTGCATAGATAACATTCTTTAAAATACAACTTAGAGAGAAAAATTCTGCTATGCCCTGAATGCTGGTGTCTTGTCTAAATTTCTTGTGTGAGTAATATTAGGAGTTGGTGATGGGTTTTTTTTTTTTTATTATTTTTTGGAAGCATCCAGGCCTTAAGGTTAGGATCTGTACCTCTCCTGGTTTAAATGTGAACGTTGACTGCAGACTCACATTTTGAGCCCTTGAACCGGTGGCTATTTGGGGGCCTAGATTTATTATTTTCCTTGTTGCTTTAACAAAATAGCTGACAGAAAGCACCTTGAGGAGGAAGTGTTGTTTCAGCTGATGGAGGACACATGGAAGGTGGTGACGAGAGTGGATGGCTGGATGGTCTAGATCACCTGCACTTAGGAAACAGAGCACAAACAAAATATGAAGCCAGTCCCTAAAACCTCAATGCCTGCTCATAGTAACCCAGTTCATCCAGCAAATCTCCACCTCCTACACATTCAATAGCCTTTCTAGCTAGAGATCAAGTGTTTGAATGCAGGAGCCTACATGTTTAAACCATATTGGAGGCTGTGGGACCTTTAGAAGATAAGACCTAGGTGATAGATATGGGTGACTGGGGTGTGGCTGTTAAAAATTCAGCCTCACAGTGACATTCCTTTCTGCTGCTATGTGAACAGCAACCACCTCATTCTCCCACATTCACCTCTACAGAAAAAGCCACTCTGTAATCAATGCCTTTCCTGCTGCAAGAGACTAGAACTGAGCCAAAATATAGCTGTCCTCACTTGAGTCCTATTTGTCAGGTATTTTATTATGGTCACATACACACACACATACACACACACAAATGTTATAGTGAATGCCCTCAGAAGAGGCCACAGAGAGATAGCTGGACATCCCTGTGTGAAGACACAGAACAAGAGTATATTTTTGAACTAGAAAGTGGACTTTCACAAGATACCTACCCAGTCTGCCTTGATCATAAAGAATGAAAAATTTCTATTTACTATCCATCTAATTTATGTTATTGTTATAGGCAGTTCAAACAAAGACATCCTTAGCAAATTCTTAGACTTCCCATTAATACATAGCGTAATAGCACTAAGCTTCCATCTTGGGCCATGTGATACTGTCACCATTGTATATGCATAAGGGAAACAGAGATGAAACCAATGAAACAGTTTGCTTTAGAAGGTAGAGATCTTTTCACTTCCATGTAGAACCTGTTTCAATGACTTGTAAGAAGAATGGCAGGTTTCTCATTCTTCAACTTTCTTGAAGTTTTAGTCTGCATGGGGCCAGTTTTTGTGTGTGTGTTTTGGGCCAGTGTTCTACAGAGCTGCATTTCTGGAACTGAAGCCAGTCCTTCTTCTTGCCTCATGCATGTTAGTTCTGTCAACTTACTCCTCTAAGACCTCAGTAGTAGTCTACATTGTGTTGTAGGTAGACAGCTACATTGTGTTGTAGGTAGACAGCTACATTGTGTTGTAGGTAGACAGCTACATTGTGTTGTAGGTAGACAGCTACATTGTGTTGTAGGTAGACAGCTACATTGTGTTGTAGGTAGACAGCTACATTGTGTTGTAGGTAGACAGCTACATTGTGTTGTAGGTAGACAGCTACATTGTGTTGTAGGTAGACAGGTACTTTGCATTGTGCATCCACTATATGGGTTGCAGTGGCAATAACAGTAAGTACAAGTGTGGTGGGGAGTAGAGGTCAAGTATAAAGGAAAATGATAAAAAATGCTTACTCCAAAAGGATTTTTCAAGAAGGTGTAATTTTATCTAAATGTGGCCCATACATGTGTAATTCCACTATTTGGGAAGGAGAGGCAGGAGAATCTGAAATCTTAGCCTGAGCTACACAATGGAATCCTGTCTCAAAATAAAATTTCTCTTAGAAGAATATGATAGAAACATCCTCCCATATTTTCCTAATTATATGTGATTAAAGAACTCAACCTTCATAGTGTAGCAGATGTATTGAATTTTGATTTTGTTAAATCTTGGTTTTTGAATAGTACTATTAGTACATGTGCCAAATAAATTACTTTCTGTTGTTTGGTTTAAGATTAAAGCAATACTTAGGAAGTTCTAAATATGGTGGCTGAGATACTGATGGTAGGTGAGGTACATGTGTCAGTACACTTAAAACTCACAAGATAAAAACAATGATAAGTATTAATGGTAGATATTAGTAACCCTACTAGACAGATGCTGTGATGTCCTCAAAAAGAGTTAAATGTAAAGCCTTAGGTTACATAGCCATTAAGTATGAAGAACGGCAAGGCTGAGTTCACACTTGCTCAAGTGGCCTCGGCTCTTGCCCATGACACTGTATGCATTAACTCGTGAGAGAAAGTGTTGGACAGCAAAGCCACTATAGTTAATCAACAGCCTCTGTTTGAGTTGTCCATGTGGGTCACAATATTTCTTTAGCGTTAATGATAGCTGTTGCTGATTGTTGACATTGTCATAGGCTATGGGCTCTATTAGCCACTTTGGTATCCTTTCAAAAAAAAAAAAAAAAAATTGCCATGACAGCTGTCTGAGGTAGCCATGACAGATAGCTAGAAGACGTGGTACCCATTCTATAGATGATGAGCTGCATCTGAATAAACTATATACATTATCCAGATTCTCCATTATTGATCCAATTTCAACACTTCTGTATTACTTAATTCTTTTCTTTTTGTGGTGTGTGTGTGTGGTATATGTATACATGTATATGTGATTGAACATACAGAGGCCACAGGAAGATATCAGGTGCTATGCTAGTTTAGATTAAACATTACATTTTCTGCTTTGTCCCATACTGCTAGGCTGGTAGACAGGAAGCCCTAACCAACCTCCTGTCTGGCCTCCATAGTGCTTGAGTTCTAGACATGTGCCAACAGGCCTGGCTTTTAATGAGTGCTGGGTGTGAACTCAGATCCTCATTCTTGAACACCAAATTCTCTTACCTACTGGGCCATTTTGCTAGGCCCCTATGGCTTAAAAATTATTAGGGTTAGGGTTAGGGTTAGGCTTAGGCTTAGGCTTAAAAATTATTAGTGAACAGTGTATGTGTGTGTGTATTTGGTTTGATTCTGCTGAAAGTATTTGTTTGATAATAATGAACAGTAAAAGTCAAAGACTGTCCATCAGAATCCCAGAATAAAGTGAAACTCCTGATTTATTAATAATTATCTGTGTTTCACACCACCACGAAGCTGCAACGTAGCTTCATGGGGAAAAAACAAACATAGGGCATACAGTCTTTGTTGAAACAGGCTTTCATTTCCTAGCTTGGATCCAGCATGAAAATTCAGTGAAAAATTCCCCCAATGACCACAAGATGGCGCATGGGAACAAAAGAAATACTGATATTTATAGGCCACATGCAACCCTTCTTTCAAACAGTTGTAGAATTTATTTTCTAAGTGTCTTGTTGAATTCAGACTAATAGCCAATGTCAGGAATGCCTGACCTTTTATTTCTCCAATATAAAACTCTGTGTTATTTCCAATTTGGGATGGAATTTTGATAAATCTAAGCGGAGAGCCAATTCTTTCTTTATTTTTTTGGCAGAAGATTAACCAAAAAGAGCTCTTTGGCATCATGTCTATTCAATAACTCTAGCCCTCGCTGCAGCAAAATTATAGTAAATTGAATGTATGAAAAAGATTACAGAGTCCAGGATTGTGCCTGTGAACTCTGTGAAATGAATTGCAATGCTATTTTGGATGACAATGTTTGTTATCACAATACAGGCTTCTGACATTAAACAAGAAACAGGCCCAAAATCTTCCAAGGTCCATCCATCTGCAGCGGTAAAACAAAAAGCTAAGGAACTTTAGATTTACGTTGCGAAACTGGCAGATTGTGGGTTCTATAGCTCAATTTATTTTTATTTCAACTATTACTTATAAATTTAATTTTAAACATTCTCTTCTACTTATTTCTTGTGCATGCTATGGTTTATGTGTGGGACCATGGGCATGTGCATGGCATGGCATGTGTGTGGAGTTCAGAGGACAGCTTGGGGAAGTTGATTCTCTTTGTCCAACATATAAGACCTGGGAATCAAACTCAGGTCCTCAAGATCTGTGGCAAGAACCTCTACATGCTGACCCACCTTGCTGACATGTCATTTCATTTCTTCATTTTATTATCTGTTTCAACTGAGGCATGGAACCTAGGGAGGCAAGTGGAGGAAGCATTAAATAAAAGGCAGTAAACCAATGAAGACAATGGTGTAGCTGAGTCAAAGGTTGAATGTCTCTATCAGATGCTTTAACTTGACCAGACGATATAATTTTCCCTTCCCCCCCCACACACACCCCAGATGTCTCTAATGCCAGGAAAATGGTGGTAGTTATGGTCAGAAGATTTAGTCTGAACTTTTATTATTTTTTTTTTAATAAGCTAAACCCTCAGTTAGAAAGCTTTCCAGTGTAGAAGAAAAGAAACCATCATCAAGGGACAATGGTAAGAGTCCTTACTTGTCACAATTGCACAAAGCAAGCCATAAAGCTGGGAGTGAGCATGAGCCAATAGTCCCAGAGCAAGACTGGGACTTAACCTACCACATGCTTACTTGTTACTAGTGATATTTATAGGCCACTTTTGCTGCTGTCGGATTCTCTCATTTAACTCCTGTCAGTCCTGTGATGAAGAGGGCTTGATTATTATCCCATGGGGACTCATGGCTGTCTACCAAGTGAGGTGCCAGATCTGATTTCTTAAGAAATTGTTGGAACCCAAATTCTAATGTTAATAAAGTACAAATTCTAATGTTAATCAAGTTGGCTTTTCTTTTTAAAACTTTTTTATCTTTATATATGGTCTGCTTGGGTACATGTCTGTGCATCACATGTTTGCCTGGTGCCGTTGGAGACCAGAAGAGGGTCAGAGCTCTTGGATCTGGAGTCCCAGATGGTTCTAAGCCACCACATGGGTGCTGGGAATTGAACTTGAGTCCTCTGGAAGAACAACTAATGCCTTCCCTGCTGAGCTGCCTCTCCAGACCCTAAGTAGACTTTGCAATGTATAAGGTCAACTTTCTTAGGGTTAAGCAGTGTGTTTCTTTTATTTCCAAGACTATGTTGGTGATTCTAACTGAGTTGCTCCTTTCTTCGTTATTCTGATTTCCAGTGGGGAACATAAATGTTACCTAAAACAAATCCAAGGAGGGAAATGCCTTGTCCAAGCCTGCAGATGGGGCATTAGAAGTAACAGGCATCAGCTTTGTCTAGGAAAACTCTTCATATGCCATACTTCGCAATAACTTAGAGGAAAGTGGATAAAAGATGAAAAGCCTTTGTTTTGGCACAAGTATGGGGAAGGCCATGGGGGCAGGGAGCCATGCAAGGGGCCGTTCCTGTTCACTGCCCTGACGATTCTTGCATGGCAGGTGAAATCTGGCATAATTGCTCAGTCTGAGAAATTTCATCTTTAAAATGTGAGGGAGGCGCCCCGTGCAATCCATCACCTACCTACCCTTCTGGGCCCCACACCTGAGAAAAATAACTGAAAGGAGGGCAGAGATTTTTAATCAAAGCTACAAAAAAATTATTTCAAGATCATATTATAATTAATACTCAAACGTTCTTAGAGATTCTCAGATGAAAGCTCCAAAGGAAAGATGATCCTGACTTGGAAAACAGCATGAGTGATTAATTGCAGATGACTAATGTTCTTTTGCCTGCAGCCCTCCCCCTTAGGAGCGCAGAAGCAAGGTAAGCAATAGGATTGTCTCAAAGCTCCCTGCACACGGGGACGAAAAAAAAAAAAAAAAAAAAAAAAAAAACAGCTGAGAGATCTCGGGTGTGGTTCAGTAGACCAGTTCTCTTTCTATTTTCTCATTTTTTTTTTTTAAAGGAAATCCTTTGTATGTGAGGAGTGCATCATACATGTGTCTGCCTCAAAGCACGCATGTAGAGGTCATACATCCTATGAGATTCAGTTCTCTCTTGTTTGTGGATCCTGACTTTCTAATTCAGGTGCATGAGTTTGATGCCAAAGTTCAGGTCTGCCACACTCTGTCACCGTCTTTATAGTCACTGGTTGGCAGAAAAGAAAAATGGAAAGCAGATAATTTCATCCTGTCAATCAAATTAGTAAAATCCCTACGTCTGTTTGTTTTCTACTTCTGTTATAAGTTAAATGAAGAGTTTTGTACATTATGGCATTTACAACATCTGACATATCTTCTGCTTTCAAGAGAAAAGCTGTATCGAATTAACTACCCAACAAGTGCAGTTTTGGATGAGCTTAGCACATATGTTTTAACAGTGATGTTAAAGATAGTAATGATAGGAATAACAGCTAGTGATCCAGGAGGAATGCTGGTGGTGTTTGTGAGGAGCTGAAAAAAAAGTCAGTGCATTATTAAGACCGGCTGAGCGGTGTCAATCAGCATGACAAGCTGGGTCAGTGTCTGTCGGAACTCTTGCATAGGACAGAGGCAGCCTCTCTGAGGACACGGCCATCTCTGCCAGGAGCACTTCCGTGACCTGAATCCATTCAGTCTAGTGTGAAGAAATGGCAGTGCCACACTGGGAATGTCTCTACCAGTGCTGCTTCCTTCCATTAAATCCCACTGAATGTGTATGGTTTTGCAGTGGACCAGGAAAATCGCTTGCCAGTCTGTAGTAACTCTAGAATTTTCTGCTTCCACTCTTTCCCTCAGAAATATAGAGCAAACCAATTCTAGATCACAAACTTTTTAAAACACAAACCTAATTGTCTTTAATTAAAATGATTTATGCATATATTAGTTTTTCTGCACTGTCCTTTTGAACTAGGTGGTTCCAGGTCAGAGCAGATTATTAAATCACCTCCCTCCCTCCCTCCCTCTTTCCTTCCCTCTCATCCTCTGTCTTCTGCTTTCTTTCATCCTTCCTGCCTTCATCCCTCTTCCTCCCTCTGAGGGGCCTGAGTCAGAGTCTCACTATGTAGCCTGGCCTTGCCTGAAACACACTATGTAAACCAGACTAGCCTCCAGCTCCTTGTGATCCTCCTGCCTCTGCTTCCCAAGTGCTAGAATTAAAGCCGTGCATCGCCATGTCTGACTTTCATCTTTTTAATTAAATGAAGTCTATTCCCAAGACTCTGATCACTGGAGCTAATAGCAGATGTAGAGAACTGAGGCTACACACCCCTGTCACATGTCATGTCCTTGAACATGTTGTGTCTAGAAAGCAGGAACCTCTAGAAGTGTCTAGAAGTTTTTTCATTGTCCATATGGATGGCAATCTAAACAAACTTGATAACTCCAGTGAGCTTATACCTTCCTTTCTTTACATTAGGTAATGTACCTAATGGACAGAAAATACCAAATATGTAAACAGTGGTTGCTATTTTAGCTTATCTAATAAATAATTCAATCATCAGAGAAGAAAGAATAGACTAGGGCTTGTTTGATTGTTTTATTTGTTTAGACTTTACTGAAGTATAAGATTTATTGGAAAGGGGAAAATATTAGCTCTCAAAAGAATTGCTATAAAATAATGAAGACCTAATCTCAACTTTGCACACAGATCTTACTGAATTGGTAGTTTTCATTGTGAGAAAGCTAGAATTTTTCTTTCATGTTTCTTTTGCATTGCATTGTTTTTCTTTTTTAGGTAAATTCTTTTAAAGGTACAAGAAGATATCCTTAGGATATTTTTGCCTTACACCACTTGGGAATTACTCTTGTGCTTAGTAAGTGTCCTGTTTCTTATAATCAACAGACAGTAGAAAGATCTGCAGTCTGGTGTTTGGAAGCCCTGTGCCGGGTTCTTGCTGCTGCTGCTAACAGCACCAGGCATGCTTGGCTGAAGGACTGGCCTGGGATCACACATTGGCAATCCACCAGCAGGCCAGAGACTGGGAATAAGAAGTGGGTCTATGGACAACTTTCCATTAAATTCTGTAGTCCAGTGGGTAGGAAAGTCACCCACCAGCAAATCTGATGACCTGATGGTCTGAGTTTGAACCGCAGAACTCACAGGGTGGAAGGAAAAAACAGATTTCCGAAAACTGTCCTCTGACCTCCACATATACACTGTGGTATGCACATATAAATGTACATGAGGGTAAACATTTAAAATACCAGTGATAAAGCTGGACCAAAAGCAAAACATCAAGAACTGTGCTGCCAGAAGTAAGAGCCTAAAGACTTCCATTGACCAATGTTTTAACTCCTGAAAATTAGGTCTTAGATTCTGGAAGTTGAACGGCAGGGGCAGTTCACAGAAGTCGCTAGCCTTTGTGAGCACTCTGTCAGTGGGGATCAAAAGTAATTTTCCGGAAATGTTTACATATTGATTTTCTTTTCTGTTTTGAGACAAGGTCTCAACATGTAGCCCAGGGTAGCCAGGAACTTGTGACACAATCCAGACCCGTCTGGAGCTCATTGTGATACTCCTGCCTCAGTCCTTCTGAGTGCTCGGATTATATGCATGTATCACCCATACTTAGCTTAGACATTGATTTTTTTTTTCCTGTGTCTAATTTAATCTCATGGCCATTTTTTTATTTTTTGTAGTTAATGAAAATGTGGTTATTGAAAATGTCATTATATAAAATATTCATTAAAAATGAAATAATGTATGGAAGGTAAAATATTTGACAGGTATGAGTAGTTATGTGGAGGTGTTGCATGCATGTGTGTGCACTGGTGTGCACACACCCTTGTGTATACATGCCAGGCCAGAGCAGTATATCAGGTATTTTCTTCTCTTGGTATCTATATTATTGCCTTGAGAGAAGGTCTCGCCAAACTAGAAGAGCATCATTTTGACCTGGGCTGGCTAGCAAGAGTGCTGTGAAGATCCACCTATCTCTTCCCGAAATGCTAGGGTTCCAGGTACAGCAGAGATACCTGGCATTTTATTTGGGTGCTGGGGATAAGAACTAAGGTCCTTTATGCTTGCAGAGTAAAGTTCTTGTTGTTGTTTTTGTTTCTTTCTTTTTCCTACTGAGCCATCGCCTCCACCCCACAGCTTGCCAGTCTTTTAATGTGCATTCTCTTTTGAGCCTCTGTGCTATGTATAGTGTAGCTTTGCTTTGGGATTCTGTATCTTTGTCCTCCACTTTGACCCACAATCAAACTATATTATACAAAAAGAAGAAACTCATTTTCAGCTTGCCTTGTGTATCTTCCCATATCTTTCTTTACACTCAAATGTAGCACATACACTCAAACACACATACACACATACAAATGGACAAATACATAGTTTGAAGTGCACTCTATAAATTAAAACGTCATGCTAGAGCTTAAAGCCTCCTCAGATCTGGTTGTTGACTTTTTGGTTTTTATCATTTCCCCTTTACCGTGGGTCAGACTTCCATGTTCAGCAGCCCTTTCTCTTGCCATCCTGCATTTCTGAAGGACCCTTGTGGTATTCAACTTAGTGTTCACAGAAATAATGGTTTCACCTCACATTCTATCAATTTAAACAATATTATATAATTTCCTTATTTGGAATCACAGGGTTAAGTGGTCCTAATGGCTGTTCCACTCTCAGTAGCACAAACCTCAAATGATGAGAAGATAGCTTCCTGTTGTAGGAGGTTTCTAGCCCAGACTTTCCAAGCCTGGACCAGAGGTTTGTTCCCACTGTCAGCCTGCTTAGCTTCAAATAATCATACACAGGCTTATATTATTTTTTTATGCTGATTGACCTAGGGCCCAGGCATATGATATGCTAACTCCTTCATCTGAACTCAACCCATCTTGTTCAGCCGTGCAGCTCGGTACCTTTTCTTAGAGCAGCATTTCAGCTTCTTTCCTCTGCATTGTCTCTCTGGCAGTTCTTTCTGGCATCTGTCTGTGGCATCTGTGTGTCGTGTCTACTCTGCTCTGAGATTTTGCCAGTCTGGCAGCTCTGCTCACACTTCCTGTCTGCCTTCGGCCAAACAGCTTTTTATTAAACCTGTAGGGTGGGACAATTATTTTAAATACACATAATCCTACTACAGCTTCCCTAGCCAAGAGAAAAGTTTCTGCATGCCGTTCAGTCAGAGGTCACCCTCGCTTCTACACATACTCGTCCTGTGCTTTTTTTCCCAATAGATGGGGTGATACATGCTATCCTGCATCTCTCTCACCATAACTAGCTTGATATTATCTAGAGCAGCTTTCTCACTTGGGGTTATTTGAAGAAAACCAAGCAGAATTTGTCTGCAGCTTTAATTTTGTGTTAATTGGTTAGATATCTACAAATGTACCCATGTGGTTAAGATGCTCAAAGAAGTTGGAAACAAACAAGTGGGAGGTCGTGGGTATTTTAGTGACTGTGGAGTTTAGTAGGTCATTGTGTGCCCAGTGGAATGAACAGGAAGAAGCTGATATTTGGTTATATATAAACTGTTGTGCTACTGTTTCTGACTCTGAGTTATCTGACTCAACAAAGTAGAAGAAAAATTAATTCATTACTTTAGCATAGCCATGAAGAGATTATGGTACTGTTTTCTGTTGCTGTTACTAAATACCTGAGGCTGGGTGATTTACTTTTTAAAAGAGAAGTTTAGCTCATGTTCTAGAGGTTGGAAAGTCAAAGAGCATGACACCAAACATCTACTGAAGTCTGCCTTGTGCTGGGTACTGTACTGCTTCCTGTCCTGGTAGAGGGGATTGCTCGCTCGCTGGGCTTGAACAAAGACAGATCTACTCTTCTTCTTCATTAAAGCCACTAACGGAGCCACTAAGAGTTCCACCTTCATGACTTTATCCAGTCCTAATTATCTCCCAAATGACTCACTTCCAGATGTCATTGATTCAAGAATTTAGGGATGAAGCTTCCAGTAGGAGCTATGGCGAGAGGAGGATAATCTAGCAATAGCATCTTTGAAGAAACTATAAAGAAGCAGGGGTCCCTGCCTCAATCTCAGTAACAAGATGATTCTCCTACCAAATGATGAAATAGATAATACTTTTCTTGTTTTTTTTATTTTTGCATGTGACTAATTAAGAAAAAGCAACAGCTATAAAACAATTTTAGAATGTTTTCTTTCTTAAAAAGTTGTTACTGCGGCATCTATTTCCCAGAAAGCACTTTTCCTATTTTTAGGTGACACATTTTATACAATTAGTTGATTTGAGAGGAAGCAGGTCTCCCTATGTAGCCCAGGCTAGCCTCAAGTATGCAGACACTTCTGCTAGAATAAATACCTACTCTTAAATGTGTTTTCCCCCAATGAGCTGTCAGTTACAGATTGTTAGCTTAGAAGAAAACTCTGAGACATTGTAGTTGACTCAGTTTTAAAGCATACATTATTTTAAAGTATGTAATGACAAAACAATGACCCAAACAAAAATGTGTTAGATCTATCTGCCTGTTAGTTAAATGGATGACAGGTCAAGTGTAAGTGAAACAAATGTTTCCAACCTATGTCACAAATGTCACTTTCAGTTATAGAAAGCAAATCCTTTCTTTTAGAACTTTACAGTCATTTCAGTGCATATAAATCCAAATGTAAAAATGTCCCCAACTGGGAAAAAAAAACCATTATGAAGAGTAAATGGCTTTGGGATTTTGACAAAGCCATTTTGTTTTGACAACTATGTCTCAGCTGTCAAACTACTTGAAAACCACAGGCCTGGGATATCTTCTGGAATAGACTTGTGAGCCACAGTTAAACAATCTCTTTCATATGGCATTTGAATGTACTCTATTGTAAAACCAGCTAACTAAGCTTGATGATCAACCATGAGCTATAAGCCACCCCTTGCAATCAAAGTGGCACTAATGAGGATGTCATTTATAGCAACTCTGTTCTTGTTTTCTCTAATTAAGGAGATGTTTTAATTTCATAATAAGATTGTATCTCTTTGTCTTTATTGCTTTCTTTCCCACTGGCTTTGCTTTTGTCCTTAGTTTTGTTTCAATTTCATGTCAACACACTTAAAAACTGTTGGTATGGCCATGTGTGGTAGTACATACCTCTAAACTTAGCACTTGAGATGTAGAAGTAGGCCAATGGGGAGTTCAAAGTTCAACGTCATCCTCAAGAGTATAGTGTAAGGCCTGTTAGAGTGATATAGAAATATGTCTCAGACAGCAATAGTATCAACAACAAAATTGTTGCTCTTGTCAATGGGTTTCAAAAATTGTGCTAATATTCAGGGTTTTTTTCTATAATTCTCAGATACATACTTTTTGGCTTTATTATTGTAATAAAACATTAAACAACATAAAATTGATCATTTTAACTGTTTTTAAATGTAGCATTCAGTGGCATGTAAGCTGTTTTTTATTCTAACACCTTTTTTATTAATAATATTTTATTATCTGAGAATTTCATATACTTACACAATGTATATTGATCACATCCTTTCATGACTCCCTCCCTTCAGCTCCCACTATTGAATGGCAATGTCTCTGCATCTGCTCCTGTTTGCTGCAGGAAGAAACTTCTAATGGTGACTAAAGAAGATACTGATATATGAGTATTGCAGAATATCATTAGCAGTCATTTTATTATTATTTGTTAGACTAGTAGTGTCTGGTCTTACCCTAGGTCTCTGGGATATCTAGTCTCTGGTTCTTGGTCACCCAAGCTGTGTTGGGTATGGGTTCCTTCTCAGAAATGGGCCTTAAGTCAAATTGGACATTAGTTGACTGCTCCCACAAGTTCTGTGCCAGCATTGACCTAGCATATATCTTGTAGGCAAGACAGATTGTAGGTCAAAGGTTTTGTGGCTGTGATGGTATTTACATTTCTCTTTTTCTAACCTTCAGAATATCTTCTCACACCAAAGACACTAGAACATAGGGGTGAAGGTTCCATATAGGCACCAACTTGACTTCTTCATATTCAGTGGGTTGTGTGGGTGTCATCCTTGGCAATGGGGCTCTACTGCCAGTTTGCAAAGTGCAAACTATTGTCATTGCAACAGCCTGGTGGTTTGAAGATTTCCATGGAAACTCCATAACCAACAACTCAACTGAATAAAAGCAATCTAGTCCCACTACTGGAAACCTTGTTGGTGACAAGAGATGGCCGTTACTAGGAAACCTCATCCAGATCACTTTCATATAGGTTAGGAAGTTTCCACTGCACTGGATTTCTCAAATGCCTATCATTTTCAGTGCTTCTCTCTCTCTCTCTCTCTCTCTCTCTCTCTCTCTCTCTCTCTCTCTCCACTCAATTCAATCTTTCCTTCCCCTCATCTGATCCTTCTTTCTGCACCCCACCCCCCAAATTTACTCATAAACTCTGTTTTACTTCCCCCCTAATTCCCCCTCCTTTATACCTACCTGCATTGATCTCCTTGTTGGTTGGTTATCATTTGTTTAAAGGTTAATATACACATATAAGTAAATATATACCATATTTATCTTTCTGAGTCTGCATTATCTCACGCAGAATATTTTTCTACTTGCCTTCAAATTGATGTTACTTGTTTTTCACAGCTAAATAATACTCCATTTTGTAAATGTACCACATTTTCTTTATCCATTCTTTGCTTGAGGGACATTTGTTGTTGAACATTTCTGGCCCTGTTTGGCCAGAAGTTCGTACCTGGCCCACGGTGGCTTTTATCCCCCAAAGAAATGAATCAGGCGGTTCCGCCGCCGGGACCGGTGCCCTCTGCGGCGTCCCAGCACACTCTGGAGCAGGGGCAGCTGAACTCTGCACCTGGCCACACCCACAGCTCCTGCTGCTGCTGAGGGTATCTGCAAGGATCCCTACTGCGACCCCGAACTGAGTGAACTGAGCAAACCAACTGCAGGGGTCTCTGAGGGGTGGATTCGAACCCTGACCAGAGGTGAGGAGGGTTCGGCAGGCCTCAGCGCCTGTATCCTGGCCTGGGAGGG